>CM029381.1:14481790-14528615 GCA_017165825.1 Hepsetus odoe | reverse complement strand
CTCTCTCTGTCTCTCTCTCTCTCTCTCTCTCTCTCTCTCTCTCTCTCTCTCTCTCTATCAATCTCCCTGTCTCTCTAACTGTCTCCCTGTCTCTCTCTCTCTTTGTCTCTCTGTCTCTCTCTCTCTCTCTGTCTCCGTTTCTCTCTCTCTTTGTCTGTCTGTCTGACTCCCTGTCTCCCTCTCTCTGTCTCACTCTCTCTCTGTCTCCCTGCCTCTCTCTCTCTGTCTTCCTCTCTCTCTCTCTCTCTCTGTCTCCCTGTCTCTCTCTCCCTGTCTCTCTCTCTCTCTCTCTCTCTGTCAATCTCCCTGTCTCTCTCTCTCTGTCTCCGTCTCTCTCTCTGTCAATATCCCTGTCTCTCTCTCTCTGTCTCCGTCTCTCTCTCTCTCTGTCAATCTCCCTGTCTCTCTCTCTCTGTCTCCGTCTCTCTCTCTCTCTGTCTGTCTCCCTGTCTCTCTCTCTCTTTGTCTGTCTCTCTGTCTCCTTGTCTCTCTCTCTCTCTGTCTCCTTGTCTCTCTCTCTCTCTGTCTCCCTCTCTCTCTCTCTCTCTCTCTCTGTCTCCCTCTCTCTCTCTGACTCTCACTGTCTCTCTCTCTCTCTGTCTCTCTCTCTCTCTCTGTTTGTCTCTGTCTCTCTTTTTCTGTCTCTGTCTCCCTCCCTCTCTCTGTCTCTCTCTCTCTCTCTCTCTCTCTCTCTCTCTCTCTCTCTCTCTCTCTCTCTCGTGGTTCAGTATTTTGGCCCCTTAATAAAAAGCTGGGGTTCTTACTGTAGTACAGCTCTGTAGAGTTTCTTTATCTGCTGAGTTATGAGCTATAAAACAACACTTTTTAGTGATGGGGTGGATGAGTGGATTTTGTCAATCAGTGAGACTTTAAAGATTTGAATCTCTGAAGGTTTATTCTGTTTGACAGGCGGTGAGAGAGCATTGGTCTGTCACTAGTCGCAGCATTGTGGAAAGGAAAGGGCTGAGATTCTGGTTAAACATGTGAAAGCCGGATATCTAGGAAGAGGACAGGTACTGTAGAAGTTGTCTGGTTGCCAAGATCCTGACAGCGCGTGGACCTGCTGGCGCGAGACACTGTGCACAATGGAACCGTTTCATCTTATTGTAAACAGCGAGATTTCCCAGCGCAGTTAAAGATGAAACACCTGTGCAAACTTATATGGAAACTTCCATATTTGGCGATATGTGAGCATGTCTTGGGTAAAAAACAGTGTTTAGGAAAAACAGCAAAATGAAAGAAAAATCCATGGTATATTCGATCAATGTCATTACGAATCAATAATGTTCAAAATCCAGAAAAAAATAGCTGGAGCTTTGGATTAGATAGAGAGAATGTGCTGAAAGTGTTTCCCCTGGAGCTGGAGCAGGTCAGCTGCTTCCTCTTGCTCCCACAGTTTCAGAGCAAATGTTCATCAGGACTCTGTGAAAAGCATGCTGGTCCTTCTGGAATACTCCGTTCACTACACATTTTAGTAAGTGGCAAAAACGATTGGATGACCAGAGCTCTCTTCTCACATTGCTGCCTGTAAAATTCTCTCGGGCTGTTTCGGGTGAGACGTGCTGGTGCATCTTTAAGGCACGCATGTATGACATTTTTTTAAAGGATGGACAGCCAGTGGAAGCCCGCTAACCTGAACTGTGGTATTCTAGAAAAAATGATAGCACATAAAAAATAATCTGAATTATTTCAGATTTATTTACTGAATTATTGAGCATTAGAAAATAACTGGGAAATATTTTGGAGCATGAAAATAACTTCATGTTTACAATATTTTAAAGGCTTAAAGTCCAAGTACAGTGGCAGAAGTCTCTAAAATTGTTTTTCGGGTGATAAAAGTCAACCTAAATCAACTCATACATTTCAGTATGATTAAACATGACTATTGGTATGTTATGACAGTATAAACCCGTTATATTAAACATTTCTTTAAAAAACGTAACTGACTCGAGAATTAAATGAGCATTACTGATACTAATGATATTACTCTCTTTGGTTATTAAAGAAATGGGATATTTCTGAATGTCAATCAGTTAGGAAAAATTGCCCCTCCTTAAAAAGCATTATTTCCTACAAGCAGCTAAGAAAAAGAGTGAGAGAGTGAACATCCCTGCAGTGCAGAGGAATATCCCAGACATGGGGCACCAGCGTAATCCACATGGGTACCACTGCAGTGTGTGTGTGATGAAACGTGCTGAGTCTTGGAGCAACAGGAGAATTGTACGTCTGGTGGCCCGACCAGGGAGTAATGACCAGAAACAGCTGAGCGCTTGCGGGTTGAAGTGCCTGGAGGACGTCACTCACATGGAGGTCACAGAAATATCCGAGGCAGCTCAGCACGCCACAGACTTTCAGCTTTGGGAACAAATGTGGAATGCAGAGAACAAATGGATGCCTTCAGTTCACTGATCAAAAACGAAGCTGAGTGTATTACCGGAGCTTCCCTTGTAAAAGCAAAAGACAAGAACATTAACAAGGTGTCGGAGAACTTTGAAATCACTAATATAAAAATGTCAAGGCCATCAGTTCAGAACCTCTTTGAGTTTTTGTTTTTAATCACTTAAGAGACACTCGTTTCTTTATGTCACGACAAATGGAAAGGACTAATCAGAAATACTTGTTATGTTAAGCTTGGAACTGGTACTTGATTCTTAGTTCAGAGGTAAAGGGGTTCCCTTCTTGAAGCAGCTTGTCGATTGGAAATCTGTGTTTAAAGACATGAAAGATGTTTTGCTCATGAAGCTATCTTACTTCTCTTCCTTTTTTTTCTTGGTAAGCAGCAACAGATGCTGCAGGGAAAGCTTAGAACTTACACATTCATACTGTAGGAATGGGAGGCATGTGCATTCCCCAAATGTCAATAAGATTTCCATGTGTAAAAATGGGCATTGATCAAAATAGTGCCTGACTGCTGCACTGATGGCACTAATGCATCTTCAAAGCAAGATTAGGTCCGCCCGCAACGGCAGAAAAACAAAGCTTCTTCTTTGATTCTCTCTCATTCTTTCTTGACTGCCTGCATCCCTTCATTCTCTCTCTCTCTCTCTCCCACTCATACTGTTCTCTCTCCTGCATTCTTGCATATTAACCCATGATTACGTTGATATATTAGAGGTTGAAAGTGAAAGTGACTATTCGTTTAATTGCGAGAACACAGCACAGCACACAGTGAACCACAACGAAATTGGACTTCTGCGTTTAACCCATGCACTTAAACACACCGCTATGAAAGCGCCTGGGGAGCAGTGATGGGCACGGCACCTTGCTCAAAGGTACCTCAGGGCAGCCTACTGGTAAGGGGTTTGAACCCACAGTCTTCCAATCCTGTGGCCAACTCCCTAACCACTAAGCCCCAGGTTGGAAGTGATTTCAGCAGGATGTGATCTGATTTCCTTCCAGCAGCTGATGTACGTCGAAGTTGACGTTATTTTAACAACTGTGTTTAAGCTGTTGTTCATTTAAGTCATTTATTTAACTAAGATATGATTCATCCACATTTTCTCTCACCATCCTCTAAGATAAGGGCAATGTTTGGGTGGTTTCCTGCTGGTGATCTTTATCGGGTCACATGCTCCCACTGGGAGAAAGTGCCAGTGTGGCATTCTTCCCAGTGTCTGCATGGTTTTGCCAGCTGCTGGTCACACAACACACTGCATCAATAGCTCGTTGGCCACCGGCATCAATCACACAGTGAGGTACTGTCAGTTTCCTGCAGCTTTTTTTAATTACAATTCGGCCTGCGGAACAGAGGCATTGTCTTCTTCCTGCAGCGTTTCTTTAGAGAGCAGTCTCATGTTGTGTACCGGTTTACTTATTTCATGCTCTGAAACATAGTCAGACACTCGTGTTGGTTTCAACCCCTATTTACAGTCTAATCAAAAAGGCAATTATTGTGGCTAAAAATAGTGGCAGATCATCTGTCTGCCTCTGGAGTCAAACCGCTGCCCTTGCTGGGTGTACGCTTTCAATAAGCTTTGAAATGCATGTTGAAATTGTAGTAATAGTCTGATTAGATTACGGATGGCAGAATCTCAAAATAGAAATTAAAAAAATTATGTCAGGATGTGCAAGAGGTTGTTAAACTAATCTCTCCTAATATATTGGGAGGATAGTCAGCATATTGCTCTGGGATCTTCTGCTTCCTCACTCAGAGAGCCAAATAGCCTGCTAATATCAATGTTGTCATCGCTGCCTTTTTCTTCCCCGAAGATGCATCTGGCATTTTCACTCCCACCCCCATCCAACAAGCCTGTCACCAGTACACAAAATGACAGGAAAATCAAACTTCCACCAATAAACCGCCTGGGCAACAAAGATCGGAGTCCCTCACAGCAGAAAGCAAGCTTTAAAGGGACTTCTCTGAAGGGCACATGACACCAGGCTGCTCATAAAAAAAGACATCCTCATAATTTTGTTGACTGTTGCTTTGCAAGCACCAGGCTGTGAAAACCTGATTAACTTTGGATGTGGAGCGAAGCACTGGAATATGGTTTGGTTTAGTCTATACATATATATATTTTTTTACATACTGGGAAAGAGGGCAGGAAAGTTATAAACTGTTTGTTAGTCCTCACTGAATGCAAAATATTCTCAGAAAACCACTCGAGTGGTTTTATTCTCAGAGTTCACGAGAATTCACGTTCAGATTAACACAGTATTAATAATTAATAATGAATCAGCCTGGAACATGCCATCAAAGCAAACCTTATTGTGCATATAATGCATATGCATATATAATGCACAAGAGGCCAGTGCTTATGGGATATTTATTTACTTTCCAAATGATAGAGCTGTCTTTTCCATTAAGGTCTTTATGTCAGTGTGCTATTGAGGTCAGATTAGCATCAGATCCTAATGAAATCTATAGGTATATATACTTCAAACTACTGAAAATAGCACCTTTCTCACATTTAAGCTGTAGGGATCAGACCTCTTGTTTTACTGAAAGGGAAGCAGTTTTTAAGTAAACAGAAACAGAGCAACTTGGAGAGCTTTTCTGCTCTCCCCAGTGCAATCAGTAACTCCTCCCTGGGTTGAAATCCACCATTAGCACCAGATTTACTGCTTGAATGTAGCAGACTGGTCAGATTGCAGTGACAGATTGAAGCTGGACCATCTGGCGAGTCTGTGTAAAAGCTAACACTTAGTGGTTTTCACACTTACTTGTAAGGAGGTTGTGCATTTTGGTCTTTTGGGCCACTTGAGGAGGCAGCTGACAAACCCTGCAGGTTTTTTGTGTGTTCTTTAAAGGCCTGATGTGACTAATTAGATTTAGCAGGAATTAGTCATTGGCTAAAATTTGGACTGTTATTTATTCTGCCACAGCTTAAGCTTATAACCCAGTGTAGTGGCTGCTTGGCTAATCGAATTTACATTTTTAAATAATATTCAATGTATGAATACATATCATTTTGTTTCTTTTTTTAATAGTTTCAATATAATTTTAATGTTTAAAAAAATATTTAAATGCTGTTTAAAAAAAAAAAAGTTAAATCCATTAAGTTTGCAAAGTCAGTGTTCAGTTTGGTTTTGTTTTTCCCCAAATAACTCAGGACTCCTATTATTTCAAGCTCTCTAATAGCTCCCTATGACTTGGGTTCATATCCACTTGAGAAAGGAGTGCTGGAGGTTTGGGAACAGAGCAAAACTACACCCTAAAAGCCAGAATCTTCATGTTACAGTCAGTCTGACTAAAGGGGAGCCTCGATTTGATACAATATGATTGAATCAGGCTAGCGTTTGCTAGATTGCCCTTTTTATTTTCAAGTTTTGTTCTTGTTCAACTGCAGAAGAGTACTGATATCTTTTTCATTCTGTTGAAATGTACCCTTCTGTACCCTTCTGTGAGGATGCAGATGGGTTCACTCAGTTCCGTGTGATAGACACGGCTCAGCTTTTGTAACCGTATGCGCACAGTCCCGCTGCTAATCGTGTGGCTGCTTGGACTTGGTTAGTAAGTGCTTTAGATGTTTGTCAGAATGCCAGACATTGCTGGAGGTCTTTATGGTGGTCTTGAAATGTTTGTGTCTATAAAATATTTAAATCTTAACTGATTAAATGATCTTTCTTGGGCACGTGGTAAAATGTAACCTGAACATTTTTCATTAGTGCTTCTTCAGGTTACATTCCACGTTGAGAAAGGTTTGAACAGCCTTGTGGTGGATGAAGAGAGTCATGGCTTAACTGATCCTCAAGCATTAGCTGTTCAGTTCACTGTTCTGTAGGTGAGAAGCATCATATATATTTCAGGTATAACCTCGCGGCTGTGGGTAATGTGTAACCTTACTTTGCAAAGAATGTCATGTAAATATGCAAATAACTGGAAAGGTTAAAACTTGAAAGTTTTTAGGCTATCACCTTCGGGTTTTCCTTGCTCGTTTTATAGATTTAGATATTTTATGGCAAAATTATAATATTCTGTAAGTCAAAAGACAAAATGTTTCCAATTATGTTTACACTGCTGTACAAGATATGAGGGGCAGGAAAAATATTAACCATTGACATCGTATTTCACCACATTTCCCCACCACTTTCCCTGTTATTGTCCTTCATTTAAAACTGTCTGTCACTCTGAAATGCTTCTGAAATGTACAAAAGGAAAATGTGTATAAAGTTTGCATTGACCTTCATTTTAGTTATTGGGATTTTCCGAGGCAAATAAATCCTATAGATGTAAATATTTTTACCTTGCCTATGGGTGCTTGCCTATGGACCAATGGCTCAAGAGGTCCCAGGTTGGAATCCCACCTCTAGAATCCCACCTCTAGCACTACCATCACTGGGTCCCTGAGCAAGACCCTTAACCCTGAGTTGCTCCAGGGGGACTGTCCCTGTAATTAGGACATGGAAGTTGCTCTGGATAATAGCGTCTGCTAAATGCCGTAAATGATTTCATTTAGTGTAAATGTTCTCTGAAAATGCAAATTAGAAGAATATTTGAAACAAGCAAACCATGTGACCTAACGTTATCTAAAAAGCAATAGATGACTTAAATGATTGATGCAGAGGATTCAGCAAGCCTGTATTTCAGAACTGGGTGATGAAGGGGGAGCTCTTTCTGCTGAGGTGACTCAGAACTGACAAGCTTTGAAAATAATTTGGGGGAAAAATCCTCTCCTGGGAGTGACATGTCATGCAGCACAAATGTAGGATTTGTCACGTTCACAGCGTTAGGTGTTGCAGCGCTTTAAAAGGCGAGAGTTTGCCCTTGGCACAGGTCTGAACTTTAAGGCCTCATACTGCACCTAAGACATGTGACTTGAGGTCCGCCTTTGTTGCTCTGTGGACTTTACAATCAAGAGAACAAAGATGTGTGGCTTTTGAAATATTAACAGCATAAAACATTGGAGAGAGAATAGAACTGACAAATAATTTATGGAGAAAATAAAGAAGAATGGGAGGCTACATGCACACAATGCCTTTTAGCCACATCTGCAAGAAGCTTGAGCTCACTTGGGCATTGATATTTGTCCATTTAAAACTAAAGTTTTAAGTTTCAAAACAAGGGTTAGACTCTTCTTTTGCTGCTTTGATCCAGAACAGTGATCTTATGTTATTTGCATATTCATGGCCTCTCTGCTTGGAATTTTTGTTTTTGAGTAGACGGCACTAGACACTCTGTGCAACAACAAATTCAATGTTGTGAGGTCATTCATGTGGAAGTGGCCAACCATGCAGATTTATTTCATATCACCAACACTCAGGATCATCCCCCATATGTATGTGGGCACTAGCCCATGGTTGGAGGGAGAATATTCTCGCTAGTCAAAGGCTTCCTGTGCACTGGGAATGGTAAGCCTGTAATGTCAGGCTTGCGTCAAGCTAGACCCCAGATGTGAGGAAAAGGTGCTTTGCTCTATGTAGGTTAAGTCAGTGAAGCCCGTACAAATTGACCTACGTGACTCTACGTGCCGGATGTTGGCGCTGGAAGTGATTTGGAGGGTCATGTAAACCAAGGGACATCATTTGGCTGCCACTTATCATGGGTGGAGTTAATTGCCATGTGCAGAAATTTTGAAAATTGGTCTGAACTGGCGGTAATGGACCTGCCAACAACCAAGATATTCTTGGGCGCCGAGGGAATAATATTCCCTTCTGTAAACCACTGACATCCTTCCCTTGTTGGTTTACATTTTATCCGGCTAGTGCACCAAAGGCTTCAAATAGACCTGAGACAGCATCAGTAAGTAATTCTATCAGATTCACACTTGTGTAGAGGATCTATAAATCTAAGTGTTTTGAAAAGTACACAGGTAGCACAGCTTTGTAGTTCTGTCATGTACAAAGTATAAGGAACTTATATTGTGGCTAAGTATGTAGAAATAGGGTGTTCAGCTTCAATCCAAAAAAAAAAAAAGTGGTTTCTTGGTATTTAAAACTCTCTTAATCAAAATCCAGTGAAGTGTGAAGTGGTTTCATTTTGTTTCTTTTTTTCCCCTCATTGGTGAACTGTGATGTATCTGCAATCTGCAACCTAAAATCACACTCGACTGGGCCTCCGGGATGTGCTCGGCTACAATATTGAAATGTCATGGTAAATCACTTAGGAATGTCAAAGATTTTTCAGCATGTTTTATGTCGCTTCTGTTGTCAATAGCGTTTTTCCCAATGACATGATTTAAAACGGCAGGGTGAGCAGTTCAGAGGAAGCGGTTAAAGCCACAGTCAGAGATTTCTGCATGCAGTCCAGGAACTGAGAAAAGCTGCAACTGAGAAAAATAACAAAACAGAAACGGCTTTATAAATCTCTTATCGTGACTTTCAACCACGCCTTAAACCACATAAGCAAGCATCTGAAGACGTGAAGATGAGATTTTAATGAGCATGTTAACGAACAACTGCAGAAGGCCATTAGTGTAGCTACAGTACACCGCTCCGTCAGACACCATAAGCTCTTGTGGTCTCCTGCTGACGCTGCATCACAGTACCAGTCTGCTTCCTCCCCCGGCCTTCTGGAATGTCCACATTTGTTTTAGATGCCCGCAGGACGGATGGCATCGTGCTCTCAGCATTTTAGCCAAACGAGGGAGCGTAAAGCATTTCCCAGAAGAGGGGGGAATTCTTCAGAGCAGGTGATGGAGGGGTTCCTCTGGGAAGGTCTGTGGTTATCCAGGACTCAAATGGTCCCTCTTCCCTGACGCCCACATCTCTTCCACCTGTTCTGCAGTAACATTCTTGCTCAGGCTTTAGACAGCCTATGTCAACTATTAGAGTCTCTAGTCTGCTTTTAAGAAAAGGTTGGGTTTTACCTAACTCCTATTTCTCAATCATGCCTGATTTTTTTTGTGTGTGTGTATTTAGAAATGTTCAGAAAAACAATAATCTTAATTACAAGAAGTTAAATCATGTTTAATACTGGATTAGCATGATATTAGGGCTTCTTTAATCCCAGCAATATTAAGGAAATATGTATCTTTGAGCAAAGAACATTATGATGCAATAATAAAAGTAGCAAAGCAGAGTTTTTGAACGTATCTTTTAACTAGGTGACTTGGCACGGTCATTTTATCCCACTTGCTGACACTGATAACCAGCAAGCAGTGAAAAGTGCTGCAGTTTTAGGAAACTGATCTTGCCCTGTCGTGATAATGCAAACCAGAGAAAGGCAGGTCGCTGTGTTTGGTCAGTGACCTTTCACCTGGAACGTCTGTCGAAACACTGGTTCACCAGTTGTACATTCTGTCACAGCTCTATTGATCACCAGCTTTGACTCATTCTTGACTCATCTGTAGTCCCGCAAGGAGCACTGAATCAGCCGGACATCTGAATAACAGGAAATATTGCTTGTTCAAATCATATTCTAACTAAACAGAAACCTTTCAACAGGGCTGCTTATACATATACTTTTTATTTTACTCAACACACACACATATATATCTAAAGGGGAACCAAATCATTTGTTTGGCGCTTCTGTCTTTCTTCCCACTTTTGTGGGACATGCTTTGCGATTGCAAGTGCAAGTGGTGAAACTAACCCAAATGCTGTTTTCAGAACAAACATTCTACGTAATCTTTCATTCTTTATAGCTGATTGAACAGGACTGGTAGTTCTCACGCTAAGTACATTAATGCTCCTGAAAAAGCGCATCGGAGAGAAGCTGTGTTTTATTGTGTTGTTGTATAGCCCGGGGTAAACTCTGCCTGCGTGTGCATCATTCTCAAATGAAAAGGCCTGTTCGCATAAGTGTATGTCTGAAGTGATCCTGGAGGAAAGCACTGCTGTTCTTAAAGTATTAAACCATATGCACTTCATTTACAAAAGAAAGAATGAACATATATGGCGAAAGGCTAGTAGCTACAAATTATGCACTTTGTTTTTGTGCAACTAATCAGTCATGTTGTTTTTTAAATATTTTTTGGATATAGGTTTATCGGTTTAACAAGATGATAATAGTAATATTCACAGGCCAATTTTGATGCCCTGTTTATCGAGACATGAACCCACACTGTAAACGATAGCTGGCATTTAGGAATAAAAAAAAAAAGAAAGACTGAGAAGAAAAAGCAACGTTTGGTTTGAGCAGCCCCAACATTCACCTTTACTTACAAGAAATGAATTGACAAATTGGTTTATTTAACTTTTACATGTTCTGCAAAAGATTTACTTTTCACAGTAATAAAGTCTTTAACATGCAATGCATTTAACTGGACTTGCAAACAAAAGGTGTTTAATGGGAGGTTTTTTGGGGCGTTGGTGCTGCACAAAAGACAGTGAGAGCTGGGGGATTGTGGGTGGCCTGCTGTTTCGGAGCTGATAGTATCTCGGTGAGTGTGCTGAATGCAACAGCTCAGCTTGAGTTTTTGAGCTTCCTGCTGCTGGCTCTGTTACTGACTGTTGAAGAACAGTGTGTTCCTCAGCTGTTTGATCTTAATGCTGTTTCTTTGATCACTTGTATTCAGCATTCTTACTCTGGAAAGGAAATGCTTCTTTTGGTTTTAAAGCATCTTAAAGAGGTGTAAATACCATGGGAAATAATACGTTACACGTCATTTCTGAACACGTTCATTCAGTGATGGTGTCCTTTACAGCAGACCATCCTCAGGGAACTTTTTTGCACCCACAGTATTCTGGGGCATCCCTTTTTAAGCAGGAAGTGGAGGGGATTATGGGTACACCCCCACTAAACCAACAAGCCTCCACCAACCGTGTGGTGCTATTATTCAGCTGTCAATTGAGCCTTACCTCACCCGTCTGCTGTACAATCCATTTTACCAACAATGGATACTTTCTGCCAGAGACAGACTTTTATGTTGGTAGACAGCAAGATAGTATTACTGATCAATCACTGAACAGTAAGAAGATTGTTGGTCAGTGTTACTGGGTTATTAGTGTTAGAACATTGGCTTGCGATTAATAGCAGTACATATAATTGATCTTAAAATCTTGGGTCTTAAACAGTTTTGTGTCATAACATATATAATCAGCAATTAACCAAACACCAATAACCAAACACCCTGGTAAACAGACATACACACTGCCAGCTGGCAGGGGTGGACTCCCCAGACCACGACTTAAAATCACCTAGCTGTCCCAAAAAGAGTCCACATCCCTGAGGGAGGTCTCTCTCAGCCTGCGCAAAGTTTCTAATCACATAAGTTTTTGATAGGATTTGGTAGTTTTAGCCATTGGTTTAATGAATCGTGCATTTACACCTTATTATTTCATTTTTGTTACAATATCAGAAGCTGTGTGAAGCCAACACTTTTTTTTTTTGTATTTTTAATATATATATATTCATAACATCCATTATAGTGTGGTCTTTTAATTGAAATTAATGATAAAGTATAAAATTGGAAGGAAGGTGTTTTGTGTGCATAAATATGTAGTATAGCTATGGACATAAACGAAAACAAATTTTAATACAAAATGTTAAGACACTGTGACTTAATACAAAATGAATGTGGGCATACAACTGTAAAACAGGATATGACATAATGCCTTTAGAGATGTCATTTTGGTGTATTTGATATGAATGTCAAGCAAATATTAGCAGGAAATTGTTGATCGGCTGTCGAAAGGGGGAAAAACATATGAGTCAGTCCCACTACGAATGTAGGCTGAAACAGCACAATCACACGGTGTGTTACGCTATATTAAGAGCTGGAAACGCTAATAGAAGTTCATGTTAGACTAGTGCCCTCTACTCAAGAAAAATAAAAGCATCTTATTGAACAACTAGGCTTGTTCCATCCGCATCCCTTAACCTGTTTTCTTCCACTCGGTTCGAGGATATCACTCAATACCTTGTTGTATTATCATGACATGTTGTAAAGAATATTTTGCCCAGGGCTGTGCTGGGATGACGTCGGTGTATTAACCCCTCATATGAGTTTTTGCATGCTATAATCCGCCACTGAAAAGAGGTCATCGAAAAAAACACATAAAAAACAACCCTATCATCTCCTGCTGCCAATTGGTTTAAAAATCATCTAAAAAGTACATATTTAACAGTAAAGTGTGGCGACTTGTTTTTCATAGCACTTGGAAAAGGCTGTGGTGCAAATTGCATTCCTAATTAGGATTAAGGAAGAGGTCAGTCTGCTTGGACGAGAATGTGAGGCATTTGCAGCGAGCAGGGCTGATGCCATCTGTGCTGAGAGCAGTGAGCGGCTAATTCTGGCAACGGGAGCAGTGCGATTTACAGATTTCTATGCGGGCTCGCAGAGAATACTGGATGCGGCCAACAAAAAAACTCAATGAGGCCCAGTGTCTCTAACGGAGAAGCCCACATTTATTTCCAGAGATGAAATATTGTAGAATCTGAAAGCTTTTAAAATCTTTACCGTTGGATTACTTTGACAAGTGTCTCTGTCCCTGTCATCCCCAGGCGGGGAGGTTGGAAAATGAGCCATAATTTGATCTTATTAAGGGGGATGGTTCTTGCTCTCAGCTGCCTGCAAATGACACAGTAAGAGATGTACTGCTCTGACTTACCTACCAATGCAACTAATTAGCAGGCTGTGCAGTCTCTGCCTGCCATTGACAGCTGCTATAAATAGCCAAGGCTTCCTGAACACTAACCTGTTCTCCCCCCTCCTGAAGAATAACTCACAGGCCGACTGTCTCTGTCCAGTTCATCACTAACACCATCCAACATCGTGTTACATTATTAACCATATTAAATTTATTCACATTGGTACATTTTTTTTATACTTTGCTTATAGCCCATAGCATGGTCTCTGGACAGCATTCTCATCGCAGTCCGGCATTTCTAGCTGAAGGAAAACTTTCAGGACGCGCTACATGAACTCGAATATTTTGGTGCAAAGCCTTAACTGATTATCAGCCTAGCTGCCACAGTTTGTTGCGCAATGTAAATAATGGACCAGGAAAGTGAACTCTCTGCTGCATTTGAATACGTAAAGGCTCGGTGCCACTCAGATTCTCATAATCTGTATTGGTGTGCGTCTGTATTTGTGTAGATGTAGTGTAGCATAAATAGTAAAGTCAGACACTTTTGAGAACTTATTTGCCCTCTTAAAGTTATGCCAGGGATTCACTTCTTACTTTCAGTTAGTGGCTTCTTTGGATTTTGGTAATTCAACTTGTTTTCTTTGGAAGAATTGACCAAATTTGACCCATTTTAGCAGAAAATAACAGCAATGTTAATTATGTTGTGACTTTATTAATTACTGACTAAGAATGATCTTTTGTTCCATGTGTTTTTTTAGCAACCCTGATAGAAAAGTGAAAAAAGTGAAAGTGACAACCCTTGTCATTGCGAGGTCATGGCACAGCACACATGAACCACAACGAAATTGGACCTCTGCGTTTAACCCATGCACACTCAAACCCGTGCAGCAGTGGGCAGCTATTGAAAGCGCCCGGGGAGCAGTGATGGGGACGGTACCTTGCTCAAGGGTACCTCAGGGCAACCTATTGGGAAGGGGTTTGAACCCCCGATCCTCCGATCATGCGGCTAACGCCCTAACCGCTAGGCCACCGCTGCCCCATTAGAAGCTAATAGAATCGGAATATGACTGTTCTCATATTTAATACCCATTTCTAAAGTTAATTAAACTTTAGAATGTATTTTTATTTATTATTTTTTGTATTCATTTGAATAAAAATACTCTTTTTTTTCCAGTTTCTCATACTCTTGATCCTAAAGCGATCAACCGAGAATTATGGTCTGTTCAGTGCATACATTCTAGTTTCCGCATCACATATTTCTCCTAAGTTTCATTCACAGCAAATAAATCTGTTTAATTAACTTTAGAAATGTCTTGACTGTTGGAAATCATTGTGCTGCTCTAATATGTTCTATTCTTTGAAGCAGTGTACACTTTAAAGTGTGTTACTTCATCATTATTTAACTACATTAATCTACTGCTTGATTTCTGATACTGATGATGGACAGAGCGGTTTTGTTATTTCTTTGTTGGAAGCTGGAATAGTTTCATTCATTCACGATGGTGATCAGACACTGCTGTGGATTAATGTAGCATTCATACACTGTCACTGTTTAGAACTGTGTCACAAAACAAAGGTTCTGTATTCATGAGAGGGACCGTAACAATGTGACACAACAAGTGGTCTATTTTTTTTACTGGAAAATGGAGCAGTCTTATCAAGCCAGGGTTATTTCATGTCAACCTCATGTGGAATTTCAGGGGGTGGGAGGTTTTGTTTGTTTGTGTCCAAAATTATATTTAGTTTCCTGTTAAATGATTTCATCACATTTTGGTTTGGAAAAAATGAAAGAAATGTTCTCATATATTGACATGGGTTTCATAAACACTGTTGACTGAAGGCTTATCATTCTGACATTCATTTTAAAGATTCATATTTAAACACCATTGCTTAATAATGTTAACAAAGCATCCATGCAGGCATTCAAACATTCATTCATACATACATCATCATTGTGGAAATAATGATTTGAATTAAATCTAAAAATGAAATCTAAAATCTAAAAATCTACACTTTTTGTTGTTTTTTATGGTTCCAAATGTAATGTCCAGTCACAGACTCGGTATAGAACTGCATATGACTTACTGTGAACTACTGTGGCTCACCACTGCAGGCAGCTGTTTGAGACAACACCACACCACAGCAGTCTTAAGGAGGACAAAACCTGGACTCTGTATTTATGAGAGTCATTATCACGAAAAGCTGATTCTACACCAGCACTCCTACTACTGAAGTGTTTTGAAAGATTGTTGGCTAAATTGGCTGCCTGCAGCGTTCAGCTACACTTTGAAGTTTTCTTAATGTCTAATTGCTTGCAGGAAGTTATACTGTGTCCTTAACCACATCGAGGTATCTGCGTTACCTTATTGAAGGTTTAAAGGGGTCAAGAGAAGTTCAGGAAATGTTAACAAATAACAGTCTTGATTTTTATTCTTTTTAAGTAGCAGGAAAAGAGGTGTACCCTCCTTCATTAGTTGCAAAACTAAGGAGTTAAAGTTCAGGCACAATTACGATCTTTGCAGAGATCACCGCTGACTAGTAGGAAGCCTGTTGCTATACGGCAGGCTGGTTTGGTCGCAGTGAACGGGAAGTGTGATTTGTGACTTGCTCGTTCTCTTGGCTGTTCTGGCGAGCTTAAGTTGACTGGGGGACAAGTGGAACAGGGCTTGCTGTGGACCCTTAACACTGACACAAAGTGACATGTTCCCAGGCATTCTGTGACACCACTGCCCCCCTCTCATTGGCTAGGGTTGAGCTTAGTCTTTGACCTGGATAGTTCAGAGGCCTCCTATCGAAGGCGTTCTCTTAGGGCAACGGAAAGAACCTGCTTCAGATTTGTAAATGCAGACAGCATGAACACAGCAGGAGAGCTTCCAGGTAAAAGTGAGCTGCGTCATAGAAACGCCTGATTTAGACACAATGCAAATGAGCACTGCTGCACCTGACACACTTCAGCAACCGATTGGCCTTCTATAATTCAGTCTTTAAAGTAATTCGAGCTTTTCACATATACTGCATGTTCCTCTCAATGCACCGCTGTGTTGCATCAGAAGGGTGTCGCGCTTAAGAGAGAATGCCACCTTGTCTTCCTCACCGTCTTTGAAGTGAGGCTAAGTGACATTTGCTCAGCAGCTGAAGGAATATCTGAGGTTGTTAAGATTGTCTTATCTTTGTGGAGCACTGTTATTTTTAGTCAATCTAGAATGAGGGAAAACTACCTCTACTACTACTACCACTTCGTCCATTTCTAAACTTGGTTTCCCCGTCCACGTAGGCTGTAAAAAGAGTGGTATGCTATGTCCTTCTATGTCCTTTACTCCGTTAAAGAGAGCTTGGCGGCACAATGCGAATAGTTTGCTCAATGGTGGTGTGGTTTTACTCGTCAGCTAAATGAAATCCAGTCAACATAGAACAGAATTACTGGCTGTGCTATAACTGTGCCTGGATCACAAAGGTGCATTGTTTTCAGCAGTGCTTTTGTTATTCACTCTCTTTTCCAAAGATCCACCCAGGTCACTACATTAGGTGTGGGGGCGTCCAGATGTTTTGAGTTTCATAACAAATAGAAGACTACTTTCATTAAAAACAAAAAAAAATAATATATATATATATATATATATATATATATATATATATATATATATATATACAAAAGAATGGAGCTTCTCAGGTTTTCTTCCATCCTCTTACAACACCATACAAAATCCTTTTAATTGTAGGTATAGGGACCGTCATCCTACTACATAAACATTCAGACTTATTTTTGTATTTGTTTACTTAAAAGGACTTCCATTTAGGTATTTGCTGCTTGGAACAAAAGATGTGTTCTTAAAACTCTTAAAATAATCTAGAACGATCTTCCTCCTTTCACTCTAGTTCATTTGGCTTGTCAGTTCTTTTTCTGTCTAGTCCAGCCACTGTACTCTGGGCTTAATAAGACAGAGGTCATGAATTGGCAGCCTGGCACACTATTTTCAGTGTTTGAACCTCAAGCTCCAAAAACGGATGAAGCGATCTTCACCAAAAAAGAGCCTGGAGCTAATTTGTTGTTGTATTTTAATCAGATTTTAAATTAAATGATCAGGAAAAACTGCAATTAGATATTTTCTCTAAAAGTTCATGTTGATGTCCATGATCTTGTTTACCGTTTAAAGGTTCCTCCTGAACATGCGAAGTAGTAACAGAGAGACTGTCAGAACAAACTCCGGCTCAGATGGTGACACCGAGTGTGGAGATGTACAAGAAACTCAGACAAAAACATGAATGTGTTGTTCTCTAAACAGCTCAGAGTTTTCAGTCATAGTAGTTCACACACCTTAGACACGTCTAACCTGATAATGTTTATTGTAGAGCCTTCATTATCAGTTGTCTTTCGTCTGTGATATAGGGCCTGAGGATATTGTGGACAGTATTCACTGTCCACAGCTGTGAAAACGCAGCTCCTGCTCAATCAGCCAAGGAGTGAAAGCTAAAACAGGACTTTCTTATTGTCGACACTTTTACACAGGAATCTGGGACCAGCTAAGCTTCTTTTCTTTTTCTCTTGTGACAGGTGGCCTCTCCTGACTGGAGAGATTATTTGTTTTGGGTCTGGGGGGGGATTCTTACACTCATTTGTCAGTTACTGGAGTAGCTAGCACTCCAAAAAGTCTTATCTTCAAAACGGTCTGGAAGAGAAATTCATCTGCACATGGGATTTACTTCTTGTCCATTAGAAATCATGCTGTCGATCCAGTTATTTCCTAATCTTTTGTATTCAACACTAAGTTCACTCTAAGGACATTCTTGCCTAAGTAGGTGTACAAGTGTTGTAATCTGAAAGGCCAGTATAATAAAACAACCCAGCCTCCCAGCTGAGGCACTGTGGGGATATAGGAGTTCCCAGGCTGTCAGCGGAGGAGGATTTGCAACCTCTCCCTCTTCACAAACTGAACAGAACTGCCATGCAGATCTTTCTAAAGAAGAAGGTGGGCGGCTGTGAGAGAGGCTAAACCCCGGTTTATATCAAGGATGTAAACATGCTTCATGATGCCCATTCTAAAGGCCATCCAATTTGCATTGATTAAAAAATTTTCAAACTATTAAGTCTGGAAAATTAAATCACATCAAAACATGATGCACTGATGTTTAAGTGAAATGAAAAGAAAGTGACTATTAGTCATTGTGACACATAGCACAGCACACAGTAAACCGCACTGAAGTGCAACCTGTGCTTTTCACCCTCACACAATGTGCAGAGGGCAGATATATCCAATGCTCAAGGAGCAGTGATGGGGACGGTACCTTGCTCAAGGGCATCTCAGGACATCCTGCTGGTCCAGGATTCAAACCCGTGACCTTCTGATCCTGGGACCTAGTCCCTAACCACCGCAGCCTGGTGCATGTTGAATGTTACTTGAGGGCTCGGTTTAATATCCCAGACAGAAATTTACAAGCTCTGTATTAAGCTTCTCTGAATAGGATGTTCATAATGGATAATACTGGATATTGTTAAAATTGCAGCCCATGTGGTTTAAAGATTGCACACTTTAAAACTGCGATGTTGATGTAAAAGCAGATTATTTGTTCAGTTCTAAATAAAAATGTGTAATGGGCGAAAAAGTCAAGTTTTCTGGATTGAAGCCATTTCTTCAGAATTGTTACAATTGATCAAAGGTCAGAGATTTATGCTTCTAGTTTGTACAGTTGCAGAGCTAATCCAGTCCGGTGACAATGACGAGGGCGTGTAACGAATGAATCCAACGATTTATATTCCAGCCAGAGCACAGGCATCAGCCCAGCGGAATTGAATCAATGCAGCGGTTTAAAAATAACAAGGAATATTATCCACTTCATGCGTTGCTGAGTGAACTGGATGTGTTGAATGCTTCCTGACAAGCTGCATGGAGGCGGAATCTGCCTCACTTCTTCCACTTGCCTGCCTTCTACCTTTCTTTCCTCTCTCTCTGCTGATTACAGATCTTCTGTTGGTGTTGGGTGTGGCAGTTTTGAGCTCAGAGCTGTGGAGGCTGCCAAATGGCTCCATGAATCTAAATTTGACTTCATTTTTTGCAGAATAACTTTTACTTCTGCAGTCCATTTTCTATGAACCATCATTCTGAGCCAAGCTTTCATGCTGTGGTCAGATGATATTCACTCTCTACAGAGTGTTGAACTGATCACCCTTGCCAAATTTTGTCCACTGACCATGAGTCATACAGGTTTTTGCTTTTATTATTTTATTATAGTTTGCCAAGTCCTTCTTTTTAAGTTAGTGATAGTTCACGATTTATGTAATGCCTTTATGCAGATGAACTCTGAGACTAAAATCAGAAGAAGCTTAATGTTCCTCTCTCACTCTTGTCCAGTGTCTCATTGTTCTGTTGTATGATTATTTTTCAGGGCTGTAATGCGTGGGCTTTATCAGGGCATTATACTAAGATTACTAAGAAGCTCCAATCGTGCCTGTAAAGGAAAGGAGTTGGAGATTAAAACTTAGTGCAGATTGTCAGATTTCTCACCCAGCTGTGCGCTCCAGTGTCCAGAGAAGACACTCACACACTATGTAGGTCATGGAACACCTGCCTGGTTCGAGGGCTCGATTATCCCATGACTGATTTTAGACCTCAAAGACCTTACTTGGTGGGACAGGCCGTGTGTAACAAAGTGAGGCGTGTCCTCAGACTTCCTACAGGACAGTGCAAGGTCCTAGAGTTGTTGTCCATGTGTCTGCTGCCCACGCAGCAGTGGACCCCTAGTGACATTGGTCAGCTTGACTGAGAAGAAAAAAGAGAAGTAGACAGAAGCAGGAAACAGCAGAATATGGCTGAGAGAGAGCGGAGTATGTGAGACACAGCAAGATGAAGTAAGGTAGTGCTGAGAAGAAGAGCTTAGAGAATAGTGAGAGAAAGCAGTTTAGGACAGAAAGAGAAGAGTGCAGGATAGGGCAGAGCAAGAAAGAGCAGGATAGAGCAGAGAGAGGGAGACGGACCGGAAAGTAAGAGAGAACAGGGCAGGATGGAGAGAGAGAGGAAGGAGACGGGAGACACCTGCCCCAGCACAAACACACTTTACTTCCCTGCTACAGTCAGGGCTCGCCACACTAATGCCTGCTCTATCCTCCATCTGCTGACATGCAAACAGCGGACAGGATGTCATTGTTAAAAGGATGTGAATGTGTGTGTGGGGGGGTGCAGCATGTGTGTCGGCACTAAATTCCTCATTACATCATAGCAATCTACAGAATTTATAGCAATACATTCTTCTCACTCTCTTCATGTGGCCTGAATATTAAGAATGTCATTTTTGCTTCCCAGTTTCCTTGAAGTCTAATGTTCCTCTGTAATGTATGATCAAAGATGTGATGTGCTTTGACTTGATTTCACACTTTCATGGAGCTCTTTCGTTTCTAGGACGATCCTCGCAACCTTTTAGCTGAGTGTCATCTTCACTTAAGCGCCAAACTTCACACTGAAACTGACAAAAAGGACAAAGACGTGTTTTCAGAAAAAGGACAATGAGAGCAAAAGGCTGCATTTGTGGGTATATCTGTCCTGTGAAATTAGGCAATGTCCCTTCGTTTTCAAGACTGAGAACTCTCCCTTTTATCTCAAACCATTTCTTTATGAACATGCTTGAAAGATGTTGGACAATAAAGAACATAGCATTTATGATTGCTTATTTGGTGGCATTTGACAGCTCAAACTACTCTTTGTACTTGTTACTGTATCTTCTGCCATTCCTGAGATCCCTTTGACCTGTTTTCCTGGTCAGATATTAAGTCGCCTCTTCTTTTGTGCTAGCTCTGTGTGAAATGGATGAAATCTCTAGAGTCTTGGCCCAAAACACAATCATCAATGATTCATTGAAATTATCCTTAGCAATCAGAGGGTCATTAATGTTTCAGTGTCCTGATTAGATGTCCTTTCTGAAACAAAGCACTCTCTCCTAAAGTGGAGCTGCATACTTGGAGCTACAGTGTCCTGGCAGACGTTCAAGCCGCGTGCTCCAGGAGGCTGGAAAGTGTGAGCCGCTAGCTGTCAACCTATTGAAACTCAGAACATCTTCAAAGTGGTCAGTGTAGTCTTTTAAAGGTTACATGCTCCAGATGTAGAAGAAAGCATGTATAAACAGAGCAGAGACTTGGTCTTCAGCCTCTATTAGCCATTAATTCATGCTCAGCACAGCTACCATGGGGTTCCATGGTAAAATGCTTTTAAAGCTTTTAAAGCGTTATAATACTTTCATTTTAATGGACTTTACATTTTCAGCTGACCCTGAAAGGGAAATTGGGATAAAACTTGTGTCTGGCTTTCATGGGATAGTTGAGTGGAAATTAGATTGAGGGATCACCAAATTGATAAGTAAAATTTATCAGATCTGATACTCTCGCATACACACACACACACACACGCGCACATGGTTAGCCCAAAGAGCAAGTTTAACAGGCTTAGTATAGAAAACACATTCATGGTATTTTTCATGTGTTAATGTTTATTAATCAAATCTTTGTTATTTTGGATTTTTACAGAACTGTGTGTCTGTGTGTGTGTGTGTGTGTGTGTGTGTGTGTGTGTGTGTGTGTGTGAGAGAGAAACTTTATTTAACCATGGAGGTCTGAGCATTAAAAAGAGTAACAAATCATGAGCATCCATGGACCATGATGTGAAAGTGTGAACCATATGTTAATGTTTAAATCTTTTTATTTTTTCAAGTTCTTAAACTTGATCTAAAAATATGTGTTATTAGTCTCTTCTGCTGCACATGGAAACTATCAAAGACACACTGAATGTTGCAGTAAAATACCCATTGATCTTCTAAATCGTCATCATCCTAGACCTACTTAAGAGGTTTTGATGCTGCTTATTTCCACATCTTAAATCACAGGCCACAGGCTTGTAGATATCAAAACATAGGTTACTTGGTAAGACTTATTTTTAAAATGTATATTATATGCAAGGACAGAATTTGGCTCCTTTGCGATATTTGTTTTATAAATTTGAATCCCAGCGCTATTACATGGAACTACTTGGAAAAAATTATTTAATTATTTAAACTTTTTTATTATTTAAACAGTTTTATTTTTCTAGGAAAAAGTTTTTTAAAAAAATGGATACTGGGTTTTAGCCACGGTGTAGTAAGCTTGTGGTCATTGTACTGACGATGCACCCTTGATAACATCATCTAGTTTATGTGGTTTTAATCCAAAATGTTACATGAGTTTATGCATTTGATTTGCAGTTTATTCTGGGCTCTTGTTCATCAGTAGTGGTTGTCAGAGCTGAACTAAAAATGGCTGGTAGTAGGGCTGTAAGCAGGGCAAAGGGATGCAAAGAATGTATGAGGGTGGGGGTCAGGCTCTGGGCACTGGGGCTCAGTGTTAATTGAGTTTCAGAAATTTCTGGAAGAGTATACCGGTATGATATTCCCAATAGCTGATACTAGCATTCTCAGTCTCCGTTTTATTCCATATAGTCATGTAACCCAGTGGATATACTGCCAAACCCAGTAGTGATGCTAATCCTCTTCTTATTTTCAACACAGGCTATGTCAGCATCTTGGCAGTGGTATTGAAAACTACAAATAATTCACCATGGGCCAATGAATTTGAATGTAAGTATAAGAGAAGGTTTTTTTCAGAAAAATCACTTTTCTCAATGCGAGACCTTCTGTTCTGTTTGTTTGAGATCACTCAAACTCTCTTTTTCTCATGCAGCAATTGAGCTGTCTTGCCTGATAGAGTCAATCTCCACAACCAGTCCCAGGATAGAATGGAAGAAAATTAAGAATGGAGACCCAAGTTATGTCTATTTTAACAACAAAGTAGAAGGTAATTTCAATGAACGATTCTATATTGGATGCTGCATTAATTTACTGGACTTCATCTGTGTTCAAATACAAGTTTTGACTTCTTACCCAGGAAGTATGCTGAAGAACTAATAGCCTATGCATTTGTCTTAGACTGCAGTACGTGCAAAGTGAGACATAAAGGTGTTATGCAAATTCTCTGTAACAGTTACGTTCAGATTTGATCACAGAGAGGACATGTTGAAGTGGATTTTTATAACCTTTAGGTGACTTGGAGAACAGAGCAAAGATTCGAGAGCCTGCAACTTTGGTCATACTAAATGCAACAAGATCAGACACTGCATATTACCGCTGTGAGGTCACTGCCCCCAAAGACCAAAAATCCTTTGACGAGATTGTAATAGACCTTAAAATAAGAGGTGAGTGACAGCACATTTTAAAATATTATTTGTAGAACCATTAACAAGATGTTTATCATGTCAACATATGGACTTGTGAACATGAAGACCAGAATAAAACATTTTTTCAATACAAATGAGATGTGTCTCTCAAATATTCCTTCCTGATTTATTTGTTGCAAGGTTTTTCAGTTGTGGTCATGGAGAGCTGGTGTCCAGCACAGTTTGTTGATTACCGTGCACAAATACACCTGGTTAACAGGTTTAGCTGACAAGAAATTGTCAAACTGTGCAGAACAAGGGCTCACCAGGACCAGACCGTAGGACATTTAATGCAGGTGGCTTTTAAATCTGACTTATCTTATTTTCTAAAGTGCAATTTGTATGCTCATGTTAATGTAGTTATGCACCCTTTTTCAAGGGAATGGGCATTGTGTGTTAAACCAATTATTGAGCAATCCTAAAACATTAATTCCCCCACTGGTTCAAATGGAAAAAAGGTCCTAAACACTGAATGATCATATTTGTCTTTTCATTGGATTTGCTAATGCACTTTAATGACTATCAGAAAAACACTCTTATACCATAAACCTATTGTTATTGATACAGAGTGTGACCACACCATTACCAGTTAATGAGATGGTGCTTGTCTCTTCTGAAATGGTGTTGTTAGTGTTTACTGAGCTGTTATGCTGTAAGCTGAGCCAGAGCACGCTGTCCTACCCGCCCTTGGCGTACATTCGAGGATGCTTTCTGGCCTGCCTCAGCCTTTGGGCGTATCCGTGGCTATATGGGGAAATCTCTGAAACTGCATCTGAGTTTAATCGGAAAGCTAAAAGGGGAAAGAGCGCTGTTCTAGACTGCCTGGGATGTTTAAAGCCAGGAACAAGCCAAGTGCCCTGTGCCTGTGAGGATGCTCCATCTGGGCTGTGCAGTTTGACACTATTGTGTCTAACATCCAAAAGATTTGAATCCTTTATGAATTTGTATTGTATTAACGATAACGGTAGTAATAACTCTGTTGTGTGTTGCAGTGAAGCCGGTAGCTCCCACATGTTCTGTGCCAAAATCAGTTCCAGTGGGTAAATCAGCCGAGTTGTCCTGTGTGGAGCATGAGGGTTTTCCTAAGTCTCAATACCAATGGTTTCGCAACAAGGAGGAGATCCCAATGGACCCCAAGAGCAGCCCCAAGTTTTTGAACTCGTCCTACGTGCTGAGTGTTGAGACAGGCATGTTGGTGAGTGCTGGGGCCGTCCAGGATGCGGCTGAGGAGCTGAGAGGTGCAGTGGCTGGCGCCGGACTTGGAGGAGGGATATTTTAGGGAGTCAGTTGATGTGTGATGGCTCCAGCCATGAGGGGAATCTGCTGTTCTAACTTGCACATTCCAGTGAGACATGCTCCGCCATTCGCACTCAGTGGCTCGCCCTGGCCACATAACCTTCACACTGACCTCTAAAGCTTACACTGGTTTAGTACTCGAACTAACCTGTGCTTGCTTTCGTACAAGACACAGTCCAGTGTTCCTGTAGTGTAGTGTACTGTCAGTCTGTCACACTCAGCTGTTTGAGCAGGGAACTTGCCCAGACCATATTAGAGAGTTGAGCAGAAATAAATGCCCTTCTGCTGAGTAATGTAAAGCCATTTGTTTTTCAAGTAAACAATGTAGCGGCAGTGAAACTAATCATTTACTCATTTTTTGGTTGCTTTTATCCATAGCTACTTACAAACAGGGGGAGCCAGTATGATTAAAAATGCTTCGTACAACATCCAGGAACCGAGAGACAAAGCCTTAAATAACGAGTTTATTAATACAGCTATAGACATACAGACAACAATAAAATATAAAGGTTCAGTGCAGAGGATTGAGAAATCACACAATAATTCAGAAGTGTGAACAAGTGCAAAAAAAGTCTTAACCTAGACATGAGCCTCAGACTATGAGTGTAAAGTTAAGGTTTTAGTTTGTAAAACATCTGCCAGACTTAGCCTTAGGGGCATGCTTAGATGGCAACCCTACCACTGGTCCTGTGTGTGGTAGACTAAATCTTCATTACACATTCTCAGTAGCAACTGACCTGCTTGACTTGCTCCTTTCAGCAAAAGCTCCTAGCATTACTTTCTGGCCTACATGTGCATGAAATGCCACTTTCAAGCATTGCATTGAAGCATGCACACAAAGACTCAAGTGCTGTGGGTCATGTTTTTTTATTTCCCTTGCAGAAATTCAGTGCTGTGAGAAAAGAGGATGCTGGGGAGTATTACTGCAGAGCTAAAAATGAGGCAGGAGTCTCTGAGTGTGGCCCTCAGAAGATGGAAGTTTGTAAGTATTTCTTACCAAAGTTTCTGTATCACAAATACAAATGTGGCGTTTCCCCCCCGCCATCATAATGCCCTTGTCATTCCCTCTCTTTCAAGATGACATTAATGTTGCTGGCATTATCCTGGGTGTGCTCGTGGTAGTGGTGGTTCTCCTGTGTATAACTGTGGGCATCTGCTGCGCATATAGAAGAGGTTACTTTGCCAGCCAGAAGCAGACAGGAAGCAAGTAAGTGACAGAGGAAGAGAGCCCTTCCTGCTATTTAAGCCTGGTTCACAGACAGGAGCCATTTACTGTTCGTTGGCTTGAAGTATTTTGTTGTAATCATGTGAGGATGGTTGGTCTGTTCTGTTTTATATGATCATGAGGTCGGAGTTAAAACTGAAACTTTAGTGCAACGTAACAATCAGCTAGACCTAAAAATAGAAATAGTAGAAGAGACTGATATAGCTGTGCTTCTGAATTTATCAGTATTCATTTGTTCAGCCCTGTTGTTCTTTAAAACCAAAAGTAATGTTTTTGTGTTGTGTTTTTGTTTTAGTTACAAAACTCCTGGGAAGGGTGATGGAGTGGATTATGTCAGAGCAGAAGATGAGGTGATAAACAATACAGACTTGTTGAAACACATCTATTTCCAGTGTTCTGAAAATGGGAAATTCTTCTTCTACTGCTCCCTCACTCTGACTTCCTCTCTTTCAGGGAGATTTCCGACACAAATCCTCATTTGTCATCTGAGTCGTGGCAAGGCGGTGAGAAAGACATAGGAACACATCGGACAAATGAGAGCGCAATACCTTGCAGTCATAGCTCCCCCCCCCACACACACACACACACACA
This sequence comes from Hepsetus odoe, assembly GCA_017165825.1. Taxonomy (NCBI): domain Eukaryota; kingdom Metazoa; phylum Chordata; class Actinopteri; order Characiformes; family Hepsetidae; genus Hepsetus; species Hepsetus odoe. The sequence goes on along the minus strand of CM029381.1, from coordinate 14,502,365 downwards.
CACACACACACACAGACTGAGAAGAGACTTTTCAGCTGCCTTCCTTCATGGCACCTCTGCAACATCACAATTCATATTTACCAAAGGTGACAAACTCTTGTTTCCAGCTAGAAACATGAATCAGTTTAAGAATTTTTTTTGTTTTTGTCTGTAAACCTTTAGACTCCTTTAACCATTGATCAGTTTTTTTGTTTTTTTTTCTTTTACTGTTCAGTAACAGCTTTTCTCCGCTAACAAAATTCTAAGGCTTCAGTAGAATTGAAGGTAATGTATTGCTATTGTAAACATTTTGATTTAAACTGTGTGTTGTTTATATAATTCTTTTATTTTGTACCTGCTAAACATGTCAGTATATTTTTGATGGAAAATATTTTGAAATGCCTATAGAGAAAAAAGTTTACTTTTTTAAAATATTTGTAATTACTAACATGGGAGCTAGTACATTTTAGACCAATTTGGAATTTGAAGAAATAGCCACTTTACTGCTCTGTAGTCGTTCCTAAAATTCCTTTAGTGATAGGACACGTGATCTTTTGATGTTTAGTTCTGCTGTTTTTATTTCAAATGAGTTCCAATAGCATATCCAATTATGTTGTTTTCAGAGGTCTTATGCCCATAATGATCTTACTGCTGGGATCTAAACAGTGCTAGTGTGAGGTTCCATTTTAGTGTTTGTAGATAGTGTTGGACACCAGGAATCACCAGCAAAACGCTGGAGAACACTGTAAACAGCCAGTGCTGTGCATCCTTGATTTTAAGTGTCCTTCTATGCTTGTTGTTCATCTTGTACATAGTGAATATATTGTTTTCTTTTTTTGTTTTTGTTTTTTTCTTTAAGTGATGATTTTTAACATTATTACTTTTTAATAAAACAGGGTTTTTATGTTGGCTTACAAAAAGCTGTGCTGGTTGTACATAGATCCATCGTTACCCATCCTGGCAATAAACAGTAATCAGTTAAGTTCAAATGTAAAGCATCCAAATACAGGCAAATATGATGCTCTTTCCATGGTTTAAAGTGGACTGACTGTAAGCCTGGACATGGTAGAGAGAGGATCTGCCTTGTAGGCCACATTTCAGGACCTGTTTCTAACACACAGTTTGGCTCATTTTGTTAGCTTTCCCTTTGTCACTGAAGGCAGTTAAACTGCATTTCTTAACTTTTCTGAAATTTAACATTTTAAGAGTTTTCAACACACTACTACAAGTGACGTAGTTTAGGATCCCCTCGTAGTGCTCTAGTTGAAAAGGACTGATCATTCCTCTTAAGTGCCTTCCAATGTGGCCCTATGATACTGAAGCTCCAGGTAGTTTTTGAATTAATTACATTTTTTATATACTGTGATGATGAATTGAACACTGTTTAATCCACCTGCTTTGGGATTTTGTTTGTAATACTTTTGACAACAATATGAACAGGACAGCAGGTGTTTGAGAGGAATGATAGCATGCTGTATTCATCAACCGCTAAACCACTGCTAGTTTATTCTGATATACGCTACACCACATATCTGACTTTACGTGCTTTGTAAATAATCATTTCTTTTTCATGCATTGATTTGAAGGTGACCTTTTTGTCACTGAAATAGAAATAGAGATCTATAACTTTTTTAGTGCCTAACAAGTATAGAGTAATGTTCCACAAAGCACGGGGCACTACCAGTAATCCAGCGGAAATGCTCCGAGACAAATGTGTTTTTTTCACCACTTTCACAAAAGTACTTGAGATGGACAATGGGACGTACACATAAACTGACCTGATAGTGACATTTTGGACCTTCATACTACTAATCATGATATTTTGCTACTACATTGTTGGATGGCCCCAGGAAATCAGTGAGATTTTTCCCCCCCCCTTTTTTATGGAATAAAGAGCTTAACCAAATACCGATGGCCAAAAGAGCATTATCTGCAGTTTCAGTATTGTCCTGCACCCAGTTCTTGAGAGGAAAGTTCTATAAAATTCACATTCTCTCCATTATCATTTCTGAGGGTTTATGCTTGTATTCAGAACTTGAACCGAAAGAAGTTCCCTTCACTGACTTCATGTGATGCCCTGTTGCTGTGGGGCTGGTATAAATCCTGTGTGAGTTCTTGAACAGTAGACTGTGTATGTTTGTGATTAATAAAACTCACTTCTTAAGATCTTCTGTCTTGTCTGTTTTTTTTACAGGTGGACGAAATGGTGAAATAAGCAACATTTGGGTCATAATTTTTGTAAAAATGTACAACCAAGTTTTAGGGGATAGAACTTTTTTTGGATATTGAATACAAATCTAATTATAAATAAATAGTTACTGTAATTACTTGAGGTATTTCCACCTCTCACCGATGCAGCTCAATATTATCAGTAATTATCCAAAGCTGAATGCCTTTTAAATGCTGATGAAACTGATGGAATCAGACATTTGAGCTTCAAACCAGTGTTCTGTTGTTTAGCAGAAATTCTTCACTCCCTGCTTGAATGTATAGTTTTGGCTGAATGTATCGTGTGTTTAAGCTTCTGGAGACCTTGCCACTGCGTTGAGGCTACAGGCTGATTTTTTTTTTTTGGCACAGGAAAGTTTGGCACCAGTACCCTTGTTTCCACACAGTAATGTGATCGCGACTCCATAACATGTTATGTGAAGTCTGTGGCGAGCAGGAGCTCCTGAGTCACTTCAGAGCATGATCATTCTGATGGTAGTCTGGTGTGGACGTGCCTCTTGGTCAAACCTGACAAGCGAGATGAGAGACGAGAGGAGGGAGCAACAGTCTGAGGGCAACTTCATGTCAAAGAGAAATGATCTGTTTACCAGTTGCGAAGCATTACTTTAACCCTGGTGTAATAAGGATGACGGGGAAGTCAACATTTGGAATCAACACACGTAGCCAGGAGGGCCTGATTCACTAATTGAATCCTGGCAGCTCCCTCTTGCAGTTGCACTCGTGGCCCGTCTGCTTTCTCACCAATGTCTTCAGGCTGCTTGTTCGACAGGTCACTCCTTCTAGGTGGATTCGTTCTCTCCAGCTCAGGGGTGCACAGCTCTGATCCTGATCCAATGTAAAGCACAGTTTGGAGCTTTACTGCTCAAACTCACCTCATTCAACTGGTAATTTCCCATTTTAATGAGTGTGCAGTTATCAGACACGGGCCGGGACCAGGACCGAGTTTGCAGCCCTGCTCCTGCTGATTCCGACTCCAGTCACATTAGCTTGAATGCACTGGCATTTGCTGATGTGTTATTTATCTAATGTGTGAACTTTATTCACCCTTAAACCAGTGGTTTAGTAGGAAATATTACATCACATTACAACATTACATCATTTTCAGTCACAGTGGACTCGCCAAATTGTGGAGCCCTTTTTAAACCCTGAGTTTAAAAAAAAAAAAAACCCTGAGTTGCTCCAGGGGGACTGTCCCTGTAATCAGGACATGGAAGTCGCTCTGGATAAGAGCGTCTACTAAATGCAGTAAATTTAAAAAGTGTCAGTTTGTCATTTTGAAACAGAGCACAATCTCAGTGAACCAGATCGAAGAGCATCCTCTGCTTTTAACCCATACATACACATGCAGCTGTGGGCAGCCTTATCCAGCACCCGGGGAGCAGTGATGGGGACGGTCCAGGATTCAAACCTACAACCTTTCAATCTTGGGGCCTAGTCCCTATTCACTAGGCCAAAGCTGTCTGTTCGGCACTGCAGCTACCTGATCAGACAGCTTTCTCTTATAATATTCTGGCGTTAAACTAAAGAAGTTGGCTTTTAAAGCCCAGCCGGTTGATGGTTGATTATTTGGAGAAGTGGGGAAATCACCTTTCTGTTTGTCACTTCTTTAACGCTTTCTCTTTGACCTGTGATGAAGTCTGCACACTCCACTCATCTTTAAATAACTGCAAAGTGTACATTCTGGGAAAGTCTGCGAGGATTTAGAGAAGAAAAGCTGCAGCAGCTGAACAGACTGAACAGGTCCTGAGGAGACCAAACAAGTGTTTAGTGGTGAACAGCACCCTCTGGTGGTGATATATTTAGCCTCAGTCAGAATAAAGAGAAAAGGTGAAAGTGTGAAAAAAAATATTACAAATATTACATTCCATCCATCCATCCATCCATCCATCCATTTTCTGCCACTTGTCCCAAACGGGGTTGTGCTGGAGTCCAACTCAGCGCACACAGCGCAAGGACGGGGACAGGTCGGACAGCCCATCGCAGGGAGGAGCGGGACGGGGACGGCACCTTGCTCAAGGGTACCTCAGGGCAACCCATTGGGAAGGGGTTCGAACCCCCGATCCTCCGATCATGTGGCCGACGCCCTAACCACTAGGCCACCGCTGCCCCATGTATTTGTATTAATTTGATATATTTTATGGAAAATAAGCATACAAAATAAAATTATAAATGCTAAAAAGGAAAAAACTGAAGTATTGTTTAAATCGTAATAAAAGTATTATGAAAATAATACTTTTCATATTTTATGCCCTTATTATCATCTCAATATTTTTGTTGTTTTTATTTCATTATTTTTTTTTCTCTGTTGTGTTTTGTGGAATTGTTGGGGGGGTGATAGCCCATGCAAACACCATGCAGCTATTGAAAGCCCAGGGAGCAGTGACAGGGACAGTACCTTGCTGAAGGATACCTCAGGGCAACCTACTGGTGAGGGAATCAATAATCCATCCATTATCTGCCGCTTGTCCCAAACGGGGTCGCGGGGCAGTGCTGGTGTCCAACCCAGCGCACACAGGGCGAGGACGGGGGACGCACCCTGGACAGGTCGCCAGCCCATCGCAGGGAGGAGCGGGACGGGGACGGCACCTTGCTCAAGGATACCTCAGGGCAACCCACTGGTGAGGGAATCAATAATAATAATCCTTTATTTATAATCCCACGAATGGGAAATTTGTTCTCTGCATTTCACCCATACACACATGTGCAGCAGTGGGCTGCTATTGAAAGCACCCGGGGAGCAGTGATGGGGACGGCACCTTGCTCAAGGGTACCTCAGGGCAACCTACTGGGAAGGGGTTCCTACCCCCAATCCTTCGATCATGTGGCTAACGCCCTAACCACTAGGCCACCGCTGCCCCCAGCCTAGTGGCATCCCAGGTAAGGATACATGGCTTAGATGATGGAAAGATGGACGGACAGATAGATAGATGGATGGATGCCTATGTACCTATGACTCTACGACTGTAATTAGGACATGGAAGTCGCTCTGGATAAGAGCGTCTGCTAAATGCCATAAATGTAAATCTAAGACTGCATTAAATCCCTGCAGTGCCCTTCATTGTCCCTTTCAGCCCAGGGGTCACCATGTCCAGCTTCTAGTGCTTTCTTTCAGTACGAGTCGAGTCCTTCTTTCAGTGCTGGACAGGCTCAGGCTGAGGCCTGGTTTGTCTTCAGCTGCCTGTTGCTGTTTAAAGCTGATCCCCCGAGTCTCCAGCAGGGGGCGCCCGGCTCTCTCTGCGAATCTGTAGCAGCCGAGCAGCAGAAGAAACCCGGAGAGAAGAAGCCCGCTCGGTGACTATGAGGCGCTCCTGAACCTCCTGCGCTCTCTGGCCGCTTTTACTGAACATGGCTGAAGGGATGTGCTGCGGCTCTGTGGGGTAAGACCCGGTGGACGCGGAAAGACTGGAGGGTTTCGTGTGCTTGCTGTTTTGTTATCCGGCCTGAGCAGCTCAAACAGACAGCCAGCTAACAGCTAGCGTTCAGAGCACAGCCGTGCTGCGCCCACTGCTCTCCACAGCCCGCCGTGCACCGCTGGACTCACTGACTCACTGATACACTGATGGACTGACTCACTGATGGACTGACTCACTGATGGACTGAATCACTGATAGTCTGACTCACTGATGGACTGAATCACTGATGGACTGAATCAGTGATAGACTGAATCAGTGATAGACTGAATCAGTGATAGACTGAATCAGTGATTGACTGATACACTGATAGCATCAGCGGTGGCCTAGTGGTTAGGAAGTGATTTCCAGACCAGTAGGTTATCCAGAGGTACCAAGGTACTTGAGCGAGGTACCGTCCCCATCACTGCTCCCTGGGGGCTTTAAATAGCTGCCCCCTGCTGCACGTGTGTGTATGGGTGAAACACGTGCTGTGATGCATTTCACAATGACAAGAATAGTCCCTTTCACCTTTTTCCACTTCACTTATACTCTAAGACTGATTCACTGTAACACTATGCACTGATACTTAGACATTTATACACTGATCTACTTGTACACTTATACATTAATACACTGATGCATTTATACATTTATGCACTGATTCACTTATACACTGATGCACTGATTCACTTATACACTGATTCACTTATGCACTGATTCACTTATACACTGATTCACTTATGCACTGATTCACTTATACACTGATTCACTTATACACTGATTCACTTGTACACTGATGCACTGATGCACTGATGCACTGATTTACTTATACACTGATGCACTGATTTACTTATACACTGATGCACTGATTTACTTATACACTGATGCACTGATTCACTTATACACTGATGCACTGATGCACTTATACATTTATACTCTGATACACTTATACATTTATAGACTGATACACCAAATAACTTATACACTTAGGCGCTGATGCACTGAATAAAGGGCAGAACACGTGTACACATGAAATTACACCGTGCAGATGTTGTGCTTCATAACCAGCCTTTCATGAAGCGCTTTTATAAGCATGTTAGAACCTGTTTTTGTGCCCAGACAGCATTTCCTTTGGTTTTCCTAAAAATAATAAAATTATTATTATTTAGAATTATGATGCATCACCATTGTTAGTTTTCTTTTTTCAAATATTCTGATCAAAAAGTACAACTAATATTAATAATTATAATGTTTCTTAATCCCTTACAAAATTATAACCAATTATTCTGAGTCACACATAATTGAAACATGTCTAGTCTCTTGACAAATTGCACATGAATTAGACACCAGTTGCCTAGATATGATTTTTACCATTTATTTGTTTGTTTATCCACTTATGATGGTTATAATCTTTTTTGCAGGAAAGGGTACGAGAGGCTCCTGTAGCAGCTGGCTTTGTGTGGACACGACCGCCACCGTGGAAGAAAACAGCAGCTCATGGCAGCAGGCCTACACAAACTCGGGCTACAGCCCCTCTCCAGCATCACCCGAACACTTGTGCAAGGCCTGCGGAGGCCAGATTGACTCAGAGAGGAAGGTAAGATCTGCGCAGGTCCAGTCTTGAGTCAGTCCTTCTGTGTGGCGTTCTGTCCAATTTCCCAAAAACCTTATTATGGAAATGCAGAAGAAATACTATATTGCGGATAGTACGCTGTGTGGAACATTGCAACTCCCTTTGCAACATCAGCTGCTTTACTGGCTTCTTTCTGGTTCAGAATCATCAAAATTGTAGATTATGACTTCTTGTACTCTGCGGCAAGATCTGTAACACGAACACCACACTCATATTTTTCAATTATTACTTTCTTCTGTCGGATTTCAATTTTCTTGGAACTCTTCTTCTCACCAACACTACCACTTTTCATTTGCTTAGAGGCCATGATTAATTACAAAATGAATGCAAAAGCACATGAAATACAGCACAAAGAGTGAATGCACGTCTGACCGAGAACAATGTTCAGGGAGAGACTGAACACGTGCGTTGTCTTTGTTAGGTCCTGTATATGCTACGCAAACAAAAGAAAATGGGATACAGACAGAGAATGGCCGTCAGTGTTTTGTTCGCAACCAGAAATTGTGGTTGAAATTTGGCAAACTTTTTGATTGTAACCCGATTTGTACGTGTACGGAAACGTTCGTGACCAGAGGTTCCACTGTTTTTAGTTTCCATTCCTGACTACATGTGTAAGTAATTCACTATTTAAAAAAATTATGTTTCAGAATATGTTCTTTTCACGCAAATGTTGTGGCAAATGATTCTACATTTGTAGGGCTACATAGGTTTCAAAGGGTCTACCCTCCTGGGAAAAAAAATCACTGTACATAAGTAAAATGTTTTTCATTAACTGTTAGCATAATTAGCTGGTTGACACTAACCAGTGACACCCTCTCTCCCTGACAGAATGTCTGTGTGGACTGCAGGAAGCAGTTCTGTGGCCGATGCTGGGTGTGGCCAGAGCTCAGGCTGTGCCACACATGCCATCGCTTCCATGGCACACAGTTTGAGCGGTGTGAGCTGATGCGGCTGAAAGTGAAAGAGCTGCGTGATTACCTACACTTGCATGAGATCCCCACGCAGACATGCCGTGAGAAGGAGGAGCTGGTGGAGTTAGTGCTGGGTCAGCACACCTCCAGCAGCAGCAGCAGCAGCAGCAGCAGCAGCAGCAACTATGTCTCCCAGCCAGCAGCATTAGACCCACCACAACCTCCAACACCACCCTCCCAGCCTGCTGAGGAGTCTGAACAGCTCACTGAGGAAGAGGAGGGTGAAGATGATGATGATGAAGAGGAGGAGGAGGAGGATGAGGTACACAGTTTTATGTGTTGGTGCACAGTTTATATATATATACATCTATAACATTGAAAATAAGGAGCACTTTTTCTTCCAGTAAAACTTAACCAAACTCTGCTGCAGTACAAATATTCCAGTTCATGGCAACAGTATTCTCAAATTGCAGTGGCTCTTTCAGCAGGATAATAAACTTAATTGAGCAGTTGGCTGTAATGTTATTGCCCAGAAATGTAGATATTGCTACTACAGTGGTACCTCGAATCTCGAACTGCTCCTCAGTCAAACTTTTCAACACCTGAACAGCTTTGTACTCAGAAAATGTGCTCCATATTCGTACAATTTTTCTAACCTCGACCCAACTTGAAAGAACCTGTGACTAATTCCGGCCTGTACGTGTTTGCATTTCTCCGTGTACACCTCCGTGTTTGCATTTCTCCGGGTACACAAAGGGAAGATGCTTCGGTTTAAGCATTGCTCTTCCCTGGATAACATCTCCTTGCATTATTTGTTGTTGTGATTTTTACATATAATGAATTTCTATGTATAATTTTTGGGACTGAGAACAAATTATTTGCATTTCCATTATTTCTTATGGTGAAAATGTGTTCAATTCTCGTACAAATCAGTGCTTGAACACGAATTTGGAATGGATTGTGTTTAGAATTAGATTAGAAGTACCACTGTAATACTATTTTTACTGTCTACATAGCTAAAAAAATATTACACCTATAATGAATTAGAGCTCATTTTCAAATTGTATCAAGAGAATGAACTTTATGATGATTTGTGACTAATGTATGTGTAACTCAGTCCACAGACAGTGAGGAGACGTTGGTGCACAGCCGCAGGGCCTCTCTGTCTGATCTGAGCAGTGTGCAGGACATCGAGGGCCTCAGTGTGCGGCAGCTGAAGGAAATCTTGTCCCGTAACTTTGTGAACTTCAAGGGCTGCTGTGAAAAGTGGGAGCTGATGGAGAGGGTCACTCGGCTTTTTAATGATCAGAAAGACCTTCACAACCTGGGTGAGACACAAATATTTGCACTACACTGTGCTTTTGTGATCTTTTCGCTCTACCCCTCAGAGTATACACTTGTCTTGTACTTTAAAAGATGAACCTACAGATTTGTTCTCATTTGTTCTGTATTGGCTTCTTATTAGCGTTTTTTGCCATTTTGGCTGATTGACAGGCTGCTTTTTAGACAATAAAAAACCTTTTTTTTTTTTTCTTTTTTTTTTCCTATGTGAAAAGAATATTATTTCATATTCACTCGTTTTATTTTTCACATGTTTATTTTCAGTTTCAAATGCTAAAAAGGAAACTGGAACAGGTATGTACTGTTACCTGTTATTGCAAGTGTAATTGGCTCACATTTATATCTTTCAAATTTTGCAGTTTTGCATTTTTAGCACTTATTTCATATAAATTAATAACTTTCTATGATGTAGAATAGAGCACTCTACATTTCCATATTATAAAGTTTATTTTCATTTTTAAGCGTTTGGGAAGATGTAATGAAACTCTCAGTTTCGTGATGGTGTATTATATTCAAATAATTTATTTAAATGAATAATAAATATATTTATTTTCCACAATATTAGTTTTATATAATTGAAATAAAAATCCCCAACTTTCAAAGTGTATGTAATGCTGTAATGTGGATTTTTTTTTTTAGCAGAGCAAACTTTTTTTTTTTTTTTTTCTTCCCTGTGTCTGTAGCTGAGCCAGCAGAGCCCAGTGGGCAGGAGGAGAACCTGTGTAAGATCTGCATGGACTCGCCTATTGACTGTGTGCTGCTTGAGTGTGGCCACATGGTCACCTGCAGCAAGTGTGGTAAGCGCATGAGTGAGTGCCCCATCTGCAGACAGTATGTGGTGCGAGCAGTGCATGTCTTCAGATCCTGATGAAGAGCCAAGAAGAATCAGAGCGCCACACAATCCACCTCCTGTCCCTGGGAGGAATCCCAGAAAGTTAGGAGGATTCAACCTCTGGTGTGATTGTGCTCCTTTTTGTTTCTCCAGGGAGTTTTTGTTGTAGATGGTATGTTGCTGGTTTTATCCAGAGATTAATTCCTCTTCCCCATTTCAGCAGCTTTCAAAGAGTGTATGTGGCAGTCACTTTAGTTAAATAGCGTTCGGGTCTTGTTTTACTTTAACTGCATATATATTTGTGTAACACTGTGTTTGTGTCATTACAATGGCATGACTACATAAGACAGCTACATAAGCAACCTTTGCAAATAGATGAAAAGCTAATCTGTAGTCTTCATGTGCATTCGTGTGATCAGGTGCTACTTTCAGGCTTCTGTGCATTCCCAAGACAGATCACATGGGCCTTATCTCTTGTTTTCCCTTCTTGATTGTCAATAGCATATCTGTAAAAAGAGATCATGTGGTGCTTAGATGGGGCCACAAGATGACAAACATTAAAAAGCCAAACTCATAAGAGTCTCTGGCATAAATGAGTGAGCTGGTGTCTCCATCGCTTTCACATTGCTTCTTCTGCACAGCTAAGAGTTCTGCTAAGCTGATGGTTTCTAGATGGTTTCATGGTCTTCCCTAAAATCGGCTCAGCTGTAACACTAGCCTTGTCTGTGTTAGCTACAAGGTGCTCTTATTACTGCCCACACACCCACTTAATGCTCTGGAGTGGAGTGCTTTTTAACGAACTTGGCAGGTAGTTTGGACACATTGAACCAATGCAGTGTATTCTAGGACCTACCTAGACTAAAGCGTGTTTATAGATACAACTGTAAATAATGTTTTGGTTAAATAACACACTACTGTTTGATTTTGGCTCATGGACAACTCACTGTTAAGAAATATTAGAATTTCTTTTTTTATAGATAATGAATGTATCGTATGGATGCTTTGGTTTTAGAATGCTCCGCTTCTGGGCCAGATGATGCTTGTCTACGAGCCAAAGCTTGTCAGAAAATAATGTGGTTAGTTTCTCATGGCAAATCTCATTTCAGTTTAGCATTAAACAACATATATAACACATGTTACCACCTTAAGTGGAGCCTTGTTTTAGGATATGTTAGTGAGGAAGTGCGTGATCATTGACTGTTCTTTACAGTACAGTTTTTTTTGTTTTTTTTTGTTTTTTTTTTGTTTTTTAAGTTACTTGGTTATCCTGGCCTGTTTTTATGTCACATTGTGCATTATTAGAGAAAAGTAGGATTTTCATCTGCAAATAAAAATATTGAACAGTTTGTTAGTTGTCAATGAGTAAATGTGAGATTACATGGCAAGGTTAATTCTGTGCATTATCAATGATAGTGAAATTAACTATTCATCAAATCAAAGTTTGTGCAAAGTAAAAGCCCCTTAGTTATTTTTTGCATAAATAACTTGCAGCAATCAGCGAAAACAATAAAGCCACTGATGGGTAAAGTGAATCACATTGATCATCTCATCACAATGGCATCTGTCAATGAATGAGATGTATGAGGCAGCAAGTGAACAGTCCCTATTTGAAGCTGAAGAAAAAATGGTCCAAAGCCAAAAGCACCTACAAGAGGCATGTTAACATCACAACTGGTCTTTGGTGAAAAGGAAAAAGAAAGCCTGGTTTGATGAATCATGTTTTCATTTGCATGATGGGAATGACCAGATGTCTGGATCACTAACCTGGTTTGAAGACACAGAGAACATTAGAAATGTGGTTTTAATGTTATGGCTGATTGGTGTATATGCCCAAAAATGTGTTTGTGCCCAGATGAGTTGTCTTCGGTAGTTTGTGTTGCTGTCTGAAGACCTCAATGTAAAGTATTGTGAATCTGAATATAAACCAGATCAAATTGTATGAAATAACTTAAAGAACTACTCATGCAAAGTAAAATGTTTCAGTATATGGGAAGTAAAAAAAATTAGGACATCGTATTTGGGCTGAACTGTATTAGAGTCTTAGAAAGCACTGTATCTATATGGAATGAAAACAACATCTTAAGCAAGAAAAAACTGATTAATATATTGGATGTGTATCCTAATGTCCCATATACCCAGATTATATAAGCATATAAAAGAAAGCATAAGCAAGCTCTGCATGCATTCGCTGAAAAAGGACACATGGTGATGGTATAATGAAAAGCACTTGGGACTGCTGTTCTGAATAAGTTTATGTTGAACTTTGATTCTAATTATACATCTGTTAGTCCTTATGTGTTTTTGTCAACAAAAAAAAAAAAACTGTGAAATTATTAAATGATCTTAACAGTATTCTCAGATCAACTGACACTGATGCAGTTGGTTGTTTTGGATGTGTTGCTATACATTTATCATATAACTCGCATGTGAATTTGACAGTATTGTCTTGAATTAGAGCAGTGAGCCGACCGTGCTGAATGCTGAACTTATTCTAAAGACTACAAAGCTTCTGGGGTTTATAATTATGGAACAAAATATACATATATATATATTTTTAAGATTTTGTTACTAGAAGCTGTTGTTCTTGTGCAAATATTTGTTCTGACAGTTTTGTATCAATAAACTGACCTGTATCACTCATTTGGGAATGGACTACATCAATGACATTCTGACGCCAGCAGGGGGAGACAAAGACTCAGTCATGAGTAAGATTGCGCAACCCGGTCGAGTTCTGACGCTTCAGTGAATGAACATGCTTGTCAGCTCTAGATGAGCTACAGATCAGCAGAAATCGGAAGAAACTAATGGGAGAGGACGCTTCATTCGTCTTATGTTTAGGATAATTTCTGAAAGTAAATCGCACAAATGAAGGGAGATTTTACGTGCGATAAATTTCATCACAACTGTGTTTTTTTCCCCGACTTTTATTTTGAAATGTCGCGGATTGTCAGGAGCCCGGCCACTGCGTGAATGCGCTAAATGAGCTGAATATATTTACATGTTCATGATTTATGAAATGTATTCAATAAACAATGTACGTGTGCAGTTTTAAAGAGACTTACACGAATTTGTGATTGTGAGCGTTGCGTCTTTTGTCTTAATTTAATAGCGTAAACAAAGCAAAGCTGGATGAATGTGAAAAGTATATTGAACCCTCTGCCCGCTTTAATCCGGTTGTTTACACGCTGTATTTACCATCAACGTGAGGTTGCGGTTAGTGAAATGTCTTTTTTCTTCTTTAATGATGTGCTCCATACCTTTGTATGAACATGTTTAACCCGAACACACTCCCATCACTACGTGCTGCCCACGTGCTGTTTCTGGTTTCCATAGAAACGGGAGCGCTTAAAGGCTCAGATTTGTTTGGGAGAAAATGGGTTTTAACGCTACATTAACGGGAATTTGATCCCAGCTGTCACCCCGGCACCTTCCAGAAAGAAAGAAAGAAAGAAAGAAACAACTGGGTGAGTTCATTTCCGTGTGGAGAGCTCGGATGTTCAGCTAAAAAATCAAACGTATCCTATCTGCGTTTCGGCTAAGCTACGTTTACCGTTTATTTACAACCAACGCCGAAATAAACATGTTTCCATCTTTTTAATTCACTTCTTTTCAGTCGGATTACCTCAGACAAGCCTCACATTTCCCTTTCAGGGCCATTTGGCACCTGTTGAACGTAAGAAAGAGTGAACTGGTTAACGTTAGCTCACTAAAGTTAGCAGCTGAACTAAAGTCCGGGCAGACAGGTTAGTGCAGCCTCATGTTGGAGTCCAGTATATCTTCATATCTGTAGTTGGTTTATTTATGTATTTTCGCAGGCCGGTGAGATGCCTCGCTCCTCGGCAGTGGAGGGATGTGTAAGTAGCATTACCTCTTCATTAAAGAGCACCTCATGACTTTTTCTAACAAAAGCTGTGTCTTTTTCTGTGTCTTGTCTTTCTGGGATGACATGCTGAACCTCTGTGTTTGGATTAGTTTGGAATCTGATCATTGTATACACGAGTTATTTCTGCAGTTACAGGTTATGGGGTTCTTAAAGCCAGTTCTGGGCTCTTCATGCTCTGTACATTTCTGTGCACCTTCTTGCACACCTGACCCAGCACATAAGCAACAAGCAGATGTGCTGGAAAGGTCAGAGTCGTGAATTCTGGAATGTATGAACTAAGGTGTAAATGGATTTCATAACGCTTGCAACCTGTGACACTCACTCTCTACATCCGGGGCATCAGTGGCCTAGTGGTTAGGGAACAGGCCCCAGGATTAGAAGGTTGTGGGTTTGAATCTCAGACCAGCAGGCTGCCCTGAGGTACCCTTGAACAAGGTACTGTCCCCATCACTGCTCCCCAGGCGTGTTCAATAGCTGCCCCCTGCTGCACATGTGTATATGGGTAAAACGCAGAGGCTGCATTTTCACTGTGTGTTCTGCTGTGTAATCACAATTACAAGTTGTCACTTTCACTTTTGTCAGTTTGATCAAGAAATGGACCTCTGAATAGCTAACCCCCTTATGATGCACATCATAAATAGGGAAAAAAAATCATCTTTATCCTCTTGTCACCTGAATGCATTATATTGCTGTATGTAAAGCACATGGCTTAGCAAAACCACACCAGACAAGGGGAATGATTATATATTATTCAAATGGTTCAGAAATATGCATCAGTTGGTGAGTACAAGAACTGAAACGCCATATCTGTTTCTTAGAACTTGATTTGGTCAGAAAGACATCATACGGTGTAGTTTGGACTTGCAAACTGAATCAGGAAGTTCTGAAATTGACAGGAAGGATGTGGTGTGGTGGAGCTCTACACAACGCAGCCATGCACAGAACTGAGTGCTCTTTTATTCATTTTTTCTACAACATACTGTTACAAAGGAGATACATTTTAGCTAATGGGATTTACCCTGAAAGTCCACATTCCTTTTGCATTGAGAATTGTGAAGCAATCATAAAGAAAAAAATGTCTCTTACACTTTGTTTGTGAAACGTGAAGAGATGAAAACCTCAATAAGTAGTGTGGTCAGGTAATGTAAAGATGCATGCGGAGTTTGACCATAATGATCCCTCCTGTCACATTACTAGTTCTCTTTATCAAAACTTATGTATACTTGATTTGTGGTGAGATCACTTCTTTACTGATTTTCCATGCATTTATTACTGATATGCACTCATAGACAGGTCTCCACCTAACTTATTTACAGCACCAGAAGATGGACTGAGAAAAAGGGGAATTTTCTTCTCTGGTGTGATGGAACACCTTTGAATACTTTTGGGATAAGCTGGCTTAGTGTCTGTGGTTCAGAGCTAATCATCCCATATCAGTACCCAACCTCACCAATGCTCTTTTTCTGTCAGTTCCTAACAGGATTTGTGGTATTTGATGGCTCTTGTGCAATCAAACCCTGACAATACTTACAATGTTCCAGCAGTTCCATAGTGTAAAGCATTCCTAAAGGGTTAAACCTTTAACTGGAGTACAGGTGGTTTGGGCCATATTAAAACCTTTGTTTTCAGAAGAGACTTTGTATGACAAATTATTGTTTCCAGTCACTTGACTCTGGAGTGCAAAATCCAAAGATCCTTTGCCTGGGTTTTCACATTTCTCTCTGTTCCAAGCATTTGTTTACTTAGGTTACTTTTCAACAGAAGGAAAGTAAAGATAAGAGAACATACTGTAAGTTTTTGTCACCTGTGGTTGCATTTTGGTCACTTAAAACAGCAAGTCCCGGCCAGAGCTCGGATTTGGCAATATGTGCATCCAGCTAGTGGAGATTCCCACCACTTAGACTGCTGTAAGGATGAACGTCTACAGAAATGCTGAAAACTATGCATATTATCAGTGTGTACAAATCAATAATAGTGCCATTTAAGAGAGATGAAGTACAGTTTGCTACTTATTATTCACAATTCTTTCATTTCCTCCCCAAAGAGGCACCTCTAATACCATAAATTCAGCATCATCTCTACTGATCTTTCTCTTTCTGCAAAAAGGAATTCTGCAGAATTACAGCCATCATTGATTAGTGCATCCAGTTAGGCAACAGAAAATCAGTTTTGTTGTCAGCACATGATCTGTGACAGCGTGGTGCCAGCAAGAGTGAAAGGGAAGGTTTATGTGGCAGTAATGAGGCCAGAAGTGGTCTATGGGCTGGAGACAGTGGCAAAGACAGAGGAGCTGGGGGAGGCAGCGTTAAAGATGCTAAGGTTTGCATTAGAAGAGACAAAGATGGAAAAGATTAGAAATTATGATATTAGAAGAACAGCTCAGGTTGGACAGTTTGAAGACAAATCCAGATGTTTGTGGATGGAGCTGTCAAAAAAGAGAATAAGAGGAAGAATAAAGTTTGTTTGTGGAGGGAGAGAACGGGAGGAAATGGAAACTGTCAGTCCACTGTGGAAATCATGGCAGCAGTTACAAGAAAAAGCATGCAATTAAGCAACTACCACCTGGCATGTCCACATAAACAAATAAACACTAAGTCAATAAATTAATACAAAACGTGGGTTTGTTTTGCTCTCAGGATGGGCGGTCCTTCACGCTTGTGACGTCATGTGAAAACTATGTATAACCTCTAATGGTTAAGAGGGTCCCAACCCCCGTCCTGGGGGCCACGTACTTTTCGTGCTACAGTACAGCTCATTAAGCGCAGTAGTGGAGACGATAATCACCAACTTCAGCAACATGCTAACTTTGTTTATCCATTTATTTAGAGGAAGGTTGTTCGCTATGAGTCTAGTGTGAGATGCACAGCAACAACAGACCGGCTAATCCTGCCACCGAAAGCGGGGCCGTTGCCATAGTGACCGCGGAGTGGCCGCGTGGGGAGCATGCGCGGTGCATCTGCGCTAGCCCCGTCCAGCGCGTATCCTGTTTCTTAACTCGAGCTAACGGAGGCTGCAGTCGCACATATGGCTCTCGTCCGCCGTGGGGGCTCTTCCGAGTAGTTTCTTTGTTTGTCGACTTTGCCTCCATTTGCGTTTAGAGCAGCCCAGGTGAATGAGGAGGCCCATGTTTTGCCTCCATGCTCGGGCAGAAGAATGATAGCATCCTTATCCAGAGGAAATGTGCTGGACGTGCTGCAAGAGGGCTTCAACGAGGTAACACAGCCAGTGGAGTCCAGTCTTAAGCTTGCTATCCATGAGGTGCTGTATTCCTCCTGTTCGTGTTCGAAAGGAGCGCCGCGTAAATCTGCCCTCTTTTTGACTGAACCGGCGGTTAGAAATCTAGACTCGTCTTAATGAAGCAGGGCGTTATGGACGACTGAGTGTTTTCGACAGCTGCCATTGTTGTGTTAAAAGTCTTCAGTCCTCGCTGAAGCATTCTCACTTTCAGATAAGTGATAATTACTCTGACTAAACTTTGAACTGCAAGCTACAAAGAGCCAGCCACGGTGTTCCTGACCAGCAGTAGAGACCACTGACCACTGTCCACTACTGCTTTGCAAAAGAAAGTAAATGTTCACTGGGAATGAATAGCCTTAATGCATTGATCTTTGCATTGATCAGCATCTTTTGGAAGCTGTTTAAAGTAGGTCATCACAGTGGAAAGACTCCAGACACAGTAACTCTTTATCTTTTGCCCAGAAGTTGGAGGTTCTGAAGAGTGTGCAGGATGTTTTCTACAGCCAGAGCCAGCCTCAGTGCAACACCTGTTAGACTGTATTTCTTCTCACAGCTGCCACTGTTTTTAACCATAAAGCACTCCAGTGGTGTGTGGCATTTGTTATGATCCCCAGCTGCTTTGAGGTCAACATGCACTAGAGGTGCGTTATCTTGTGTGGCAACATAGTGACAGGGACAGTACTGCAGTCATGGCCAAAGTCAGTTTGGTCTCTGTGGGAACCAATTGCTTACGTATTATTTCGCCTGGTCGCGCTGATCTAACGCAGCATTCCAGCCACAGTATGGTCAGCAGCTAACCCAGCCTCACTGCTGAATGCTCTCTGTGTTCGGCATCCTTTCTTGGCAAAGCAGCCTTTCTGGACCACTTTGAGCTTTTAGCAAAACAGATATGCTTCAGACAGGGCTTCCATTGTCCAAGGCAGCCCACCGTACGCCAAATATGTACACTGTTTTTAGAGGCTGATTTAGTTTGCTGAGTGGCCATTAAACATCTTTTCTTTTTGTTGACACAGTTAACCCCAAAGGAGGAAAAAGTTGTGCCATGGCAGCTTTTTTTAGGTTTGAGTGGTTTTTCCATTTCACTGTTACTGTGCATCAGAGTTCATTACGGCTTAAACAAGAGCGTCTTCAAATATGGATCATTATTCTAAATGTTGTGATTTTCCATCTTAGCATCTTTAACTCTGCTACCTCCGGCTCCGTCTTTTTGTCAGCCACGATCTCCAGTTTAACTCAATCTGGACTCACTTCCAACTTTCATGCTAAATCAGTGTCAATATACTGTCAGCCTCTATAATATTATATTGTAAAAATAATAATCCAAAATTATTGGACTGGACTTCCTGCAAATTCCCAGAGTTTTTTGGCACTATTTAAAATAAATATGTGGCAAATGTGATACATGGCAAAAATAATTTTCAGATGGAAAATGTTTTGAACTTGTTTAGAGAAAAGTAGCTTTAAGCAGTGTAGTATTTTCAGAGAAAATAATATGCTGCCCAGATTTGTTTACATTTCATCCCTGCTCAGTATCTTTCTATAGCAATTTCAGAATAAAAAGGCTAAATTCACTGTATAATTTTCCCAGGAGGCAGAACTCTAGTCCTGCTGCAGTCCTAGAGTGCCACATCTTTCAACGTGCACGGCCGCATTCTCTATGCGCCCCTACATGTACACCATGGGGAAAAAGAAGCTAAGCCTACATGCTGTGGCAAGGCAGAGAAAGTGCAAGTCAGGCTAATCCAGGCTGTTGAACTGGGGCGTCACAGGCCAGTCTGAGTGAATGATGAGGGATTTGCCTTGTCAGTGCCTGTGACTTTGAACCCTGAGTAATAAAGCTTGTGTGACAATTGGTATTTTGACTGGCATCATGGCAGGGGCATTTGGTGTGCCCTTTATCAGCATGTCTTCCTCAATATAAATATTTTCTCAAAAGATAACTTCATTTTGTTGTATACAGTAAATAATAGGATTGCATACATATTCCAGCAAATATACATTGAAAAGTACCAAGTGTAACAAAGGTATTTTTGTTCTTCAATTGATGGGAGTTAAATGCACAGTTCAAAATAAAAGCCAGTTTACACAGTGATAGTTACACTTTCTAGCTGGGATGGACTGCTTATTTACGGGCCTGTCTGAGTTTATGAGCTTCGTTGCATCTTTTGTCCTGCTGATGACTTTGAATGTGTTTATCATTGATACAGAATTCTATAGAATTCAAAGTCTATAGCTTTTCTAATGCGGGCATTTTTGCAGACCTTGTTTTATGATTGAATATTGCATTTACAGCAACAGCTGGCAGCATATGTTTCCTGGGTCAATGCCCAGCTGAGAAAGAAGCCTGGTGTGAAGCCTGTGAGTGACCTTCGGCAGGATCTCAGAGATGGCGTAGTGCTGGCTCATCTTATTGAGATTGTGGGTAAGGCATTATAAGGAAAAAATTCAGAACATTTGAGTGGTGCTTGTATTAAGCTTTTCTCGGATGTGATATGCTGAGAGTTATATTTTTGTACATTTCTGATATATTAATCTTTACATTTTGAGCCATTAAACTTCAATTTTTTTGCAGTATTTGTGCTATAGAAGGTCCCTTCTGACAAGTTTCTAAACAAAGACACCTCTTACAGAGATTAGATCCAGCCTTAGCACACCTTGGTCTTTTCAGTTACCACAAAGGCCATGATTAGGTGGATGAGGAATGACAGATTAGGGTTAGAGCTAAACTCTGCAGGGGGGCGTCTCTCCAGTATCAGCAAGAGGGCTTGCTGTTAGGGTATCCAGTGAAATAATACATATAGACAAATAAAATCTTTAATCAAAATTTAAACATTACTATCAAAAAGTATAAAAAAACAAAAACTGTATATTACATAGCCTTTATTTTGTTAAATTAAAGCTGGTGAGCTTCTTGAGGGTATCCACTACTCACCAAGAGACAACCAAGAGAAGAAAGAAAATGTGGAGAAAGTTCTGCAGTTTGTTTCATCCAAGCGGATACGCATGCCCCAGACCTCAGCCAGAGGTGAGTTACTCAGCAGGTGGCAAGATTTACTCCTGCAGACACCTACTTAAGCCTTTTACTGACTTTGTGTCTCTCTCTCTCTCTCTCTCTCTCTCTCTCTCTCTCTCTCTCTC
>CM029381.1:14305310-14481396 GCA_017165825.1 Hepsetus odoe | reverse complement strand
CTCTCTCTCTCTCTCTCTCTCTCTCTCTCTCTCTCTCTCTCTCTCTCTCTCTGCATGTAGACATTGTGGAAGGGAACCTCAAATCTGCCATGAGGCTCATCTTGGCTTTGGCAGCACATTTTAAACCTTCTGCCTCGGCCAATCACAGAGCAGGTGCTGGTGTGGGTAGGAGTTCTGCAGCATCATTTGCCAATCACAGGCCTCATTCCACCATGGCCATGGCTCAAAATGCAGCAGCTGCACTGGCAGTGGCTCGGCATGATGCTTCCCGCTCAGGTCGCAGTGTCCTCCACCTCAGACAAGACTGGCACAGGTCAGCTTTTGTTCATGTCTTAGTTAGATTTATCTTTCTTTTTTAGTCTCTTTTTTAATCATTTTTTAAGATTACATTATTATTGTGCATATTTTTCAATTTCTTAATTTTTTTAATGAAAGGTTTAAAATCAATTTTACACAATCTTTGGTTTACTGTCCAAATTGTGTGCTGAAGCTATGAGACGTATGCTGCAAAACACTCTAGGGAGTAAAAGTCATGAATATTCTTCTTTAAAATATATTGTTTTAATTTTGAAACAGACTATTTGATTTAGAATCAAGATATAGCAGCTTTAAAATTTAAGTTTTACCAATAGAGGATCATTCAATAATTTGGGTCCTGTTGAAAGTGAAAGTGACTATTCTTGTCATTGCGAGGTCACAGCACAGCACACAGTGAACCACAACGAAATTTGACCTCTGCATTTAACCTTACCTTAGTTAAGAGCTGGATCTACAGTGAGGCAGCAATGAAGAGGTTTCAGGATGTATTTATGAAAATAATTTGATGTTTTGTTAGTAATGTTAGCATTGTCGGTTAGCTTCAAAATCTTACACCAACCATTTCTTGGCTGATCATCAAATTTGGCAAATATTCCTCAACTCCTATAAGTAAACTTCTAATTTGCAAACATCAATACCTACTGTATAGGACTGCATACAGTTTACTACATATCATTTAAATTATTAAAAAATATTGTTAATCATAGTTTGAGCTGAAAATAGTATTTTTGAATGTCATCAAACTCATTTCTTAATTTTGCATTCATCATCTTCAACAGTCTATAGTGGGTGATAAGATTTTCACACTGTCATAACATTTTCATTACTGAATCATGAAGACGAGGATAGCTTCTTTTGCTCACAGGCTTGTGTGTGAAGGAGAGCATGTTAAGACTGAGGAGCTCAGTTACTTAAGACCTGTGTAGTATGCTGAGTTTTAACTGGATTAAGAGAAAAGGGGCTTTGCTGTCCCTCTCTCTTTAATAGGATTCACTGAATTCACTGAGTAACGTTGCCCTCTTCTGGTTGTCTGCGTATTTTGCAGCACAGCTGTTAGTCAGCAAATATCACAAGTCCAAACACACACTTCATTCAAAACTGTAACTGGCATTCCTGTCACTATGAAGAAAACGGGGCACAATATGTTGCATATTTAAAGATCTTACGGTCTAACATAAACGACTATTTAATATGAGTAGGCACTTCTATGAAAGTATTCATGTAAATAATTAAAAGATATTTCTTCTTAACCCTCTATGAGTTTAAATTAAACTCCCTCTTACCTTAAGCAATTTTCAAGTCATTCTTCATTCATTGTTCACCCTTCAGCCGAGGCTCCAGTGCTGATGAGGATATTGAGAACCCATGCTGGAGTGTCCGTGCCCTGGTTCAGCAGTATGAGGGACAGAGAGGATCTTTTGAAGAGGACCCAGAGGCAGGACCTTCCAGGTGAGACCCCAGTGAACATAACTGTGGTAAAAGTGTGCAGCAGTTGCCCACAGCAAAGTATATAACTGAGAAATTAAATATGCTGCTAACTGTGTGTATAATATAATTCTGAGTAGGTTGTATAATGCACAGTGATCTTATGTTGCCTAGTCAAATAGGGGGGATTATTACTGCTGGCATGTGGCAGTGTTTTTTAGCTGCAACAACAGTTACATAGTACCTGGAGGCGAATCCGTGGACAGTATTGAAAGTAATAGTTCCAGTTGTGTTTTTTTTTTTTTTTTTTTTTTTTTTAACATTTTCCCTTTTTTCTGTTAGAACGTGCGGTGTTTTATGTTGAGATTTGAAAATTCAGTGTGTTGGAACCAGTCTGAATCTGAAGGAGTGCCTTTACCCAGGCACGAGCTGAGCAGCTGGTTTGGAACCATGGGCATTGCCCTTGTCCTCAAGGCTGTCCGTCAGGCTTGTTGGCGTAGCTTGTTCCCTCTCAGCCACTGGGAACAATAGTGACATTCTGTTCACTCTCCTGGAACCATCCAGCCTCACGCTGCACCCTGTCAGTCCAGCTCAGAGCTGTTCTTGTTCAGGCTGAAGTTCCAACACACCCTGCAGCACCTTATCACAAGCCTTTCATTCTCCTCACTGCTTTTATGAACAGTGCCTGGGATGGATGACGGGCAAGAGGCTTCCTCCTGAGGGCTAAGTGCTGCTTGTTTTGTACATGTGGGATGTTGCTGGGATATTGTGCTCATTGATGCCATCTGAGGCTCCAGCATATCTTATTATGCTTAAAGATATTGCTTAGATACTGATAACATGAAAATGTGTGACTTTGCCTTTATATTGGCCATTTGCCTACAGGCCTTTAGCTGGTCACATAAGTTCAAGGGATTGTCTTTGATTCTTTCCACCAAGTGTCCTTTGCTGACTTTAAAGGGAGGGTGGTTAGTTGGAGAAAAAACCCTTCTGTGAATATTTGGGCATAATAACAAAGTGGCACCATTTTGTGCTAGCACAAGGCAAATACTACAAAAATAAGACAAGAAAACTTTACTTTGCAAATCCAGACCAGTTTCCAAAGGCAACAGTGTTATTGCACTGTCCTCAGTGAGGATGAAATGTTCTGCTTTTAGATACAATTTTGGTGAAAGAAGTCAGAGGTTTTCCATATTAACTCTGACAGATGCCCTGGTGAGCTGGTGGGTTTTTTTTTCTTTTTGGCCCTTTGTTTTTCATTCTTTGTCTTTACATTTTAAAATGGAAAATAAGTTTCAGATATGTTACATGTATTTGGGGGCATTTTACAAACAGTAAAATAATGTGTAAATTAACATCGATATTAAAAATAAAATCTTTGAGGACAGCCAAAGACTTTACAAGCCAAGGCTATAAGGCCAGGTTATAGGTACTGGAGTGTTACCTTAAAGGGTTTCTTTGTTTATAGGGTGAAAAGGTACACATCTGTATCTTATTCAGTACTTGTTTCTAAATTTATGGTACAAAACTGGTCTTCTAGAACCATGTTGTACTTTTAAAGGTACATTTAAACTGAATCTTGATTAATCAAAAATTAACCTTTGCAGTAAATATTACCATCTAAAAACATGAAATGACAGTGTAACAACAGCTGTTTTTTCTTTGTTCAGCAAGAGCAAAGATGCAAAAATGTGGTAACCAAAATGATTTTATAAGAACAGCACCCCTCTTGATGTCAACCTAGCTTTGCACAGTATAAACGTCTAAAACAAGTTATCCTAAACATCAAATGACACACAAATTTAAACTTAAAACTCTGTTTGAAATTTTATATTAAAAGAAATTCGAATAGTCACACCATAGTGGGTTATTATAACAGTAGGTTATGATATCACAAGGATACCACACTTAAAGAAGCAGTTCAGCAAAACATCTAATTTGCACAGTGTTCCACATCCTAAAGATGGACAAATCTCCATTCTAACAAAGAGCATGGTCTGGTTTGAGCAGGTTGAGAGATATATATATTTTTTTTTTGGTTGAACAAAATAAAACGACTTCAAATCCGCTTTGATAGCTATTGACTTTTAGTTTTGACCTTGGAGTAATTTAACTTTTGGAGCTCCAGCCCTTAAATGAAGAAGCAAATTTTGGCCTTCAGACATGACTTGGGTGTTCTGCTACTCGTTAACTGGAAAACTGTAGAGAAACAACAAAGGGTTGAAAACTGAAAGGAGAATTTGGCCAAAATGTATTTCCTCTTTATCTTAGACATGTTAATAGCATTAGTTTAGTTTAGAGCTGAAATGAGCTCTAAATAGAGTTGAAATGAAATGAGTTTGTATAGCTTGTATGTTTATTGTTTGATAATGCCAGTCCTTAAGTTTTACATCGAATCTTGAATAAGCATCAGAAGCCAAGCAAGTTTTTTTTTTTTGTTGAATATTGGGGGGAAAAATAGGTACATTTTAATACTGGCTGTTTTTTACTGGCAATTTTTTTTTTTTTTTCTTGTACATCCCTCTGTAGTGATAAAATGATGGCAGGACTTTCAGCAGACCTGTCATAAAATGATGACCGGTCTGCTGAAAGAGGACCTTCTGCACACACCAGCCTTTTCCAAAAAAGCAGTTCCCAGTTAACCCCACTTCCAAGGGCTGCTGAAAGTCCACTTTGAGCCGAGGGGGGCGGAGGGTGGGAGGGTCTTGAAAGAGAGTGTGAGAAGTGATGGAGGGAGGGGTTGAAAAAGTGGGGGAGGGGAAAGAGAGGAGGGCCGAGCCATGTCTGACATCTCTGTAAGAAAAAGAGTAAGAGAGAGAGAAGGCAAAATGGAAACAGGAGAAACCTGTCTGTTTTCTCAATGACTGTCATCTTCTTAGGACTGGCTGCAAATAGCAGTTAACATAAATGAGTAGTTTCAGAGGAGAGAACTTGCAGAGAGACTGCCAGAAAGACACGGCAGGATACAGCTGCCGTGGCGACAGTGCCTCTCTCGTCTGTAATTGAACCAGGGAGTGAAAACAGGATTTCCATATGTGCCACGTCGGGAGCAGCTGGATCACACTGCTAAAGGTTTTTTAACTGACCACGTTCTGGGAAGACAGGATTGGCTAATCCATATTGCTTTTAAAAGGACTTCTCGGAGAACGGAGGTTGTGATGATAGCCTTTAGGTGTCAGTGGACAGTTTAGGAAATCTCTGCTGCTTTCTCCCTGTGTTTTCTTTGAACCTACGCAAGTGTTTGTGTTTGTATGAGACATGCTGGTGATCAGCTTTCTAGTCCTCGCTACTTGGATGAACAGAAGCACTGCAGAGGGGTAGCAACTTAAAGTCATCATGGGAGCTAAACAAATTAAATGGTAAGACCTTTTTGACAGCATATTTCCTCAACTTTCAGAGCTTAAATTAGCACAGCTTTGTAAAACAGTGTGCAACTTTGTAGTCTGTTGTCTAGGTATATTCCATAATATTTTTAAAAGTCTGTTTCATTTTTAAGATTTCATTTGTCTGTCATCTCTTCTCAGTGTGGGCTGAATTCTTTTTTGTGAGGGAGAAAGTTTCCTCTGCTGTGTCCCACTTCTAAGTGTTAACATAATTAGTGTGGATGTTTCTGACAGCACAGTGGCTCAGTGGACCAGGGCTGTATTTCAGAAAGCTTTATTTGATTTGACACTGCTTAAAACTTTGCTGCAACACATAGAATGGCACTTGGAAGTGCACGTTGATTTGTTTGCAGTGTTTGACTGCTAAATATATTTTCTTTGTTAATACATACTGTCAGCCCAACACAGTGTTGTTTTTTCTGATGTCAGATGCAGGTACTGCTTAGAGATTTGACACTTTCCTATACATTCAAGTTGTCACAATCTGAGATTTTATTTTCAAGTCTCAAACAGGCTTCCCCCTCTGTGTCCAGTGCTTCTAAACAATTGGGTAAAGGTGGGAGTCCATCTGTCAGCATGCCCAGTTATTAAATTCAAAAGCTTATAATAGCAAAGGGTCACTATTCTTCTTCCTTGACCCCTTTTGAAAAGGCGTAGTTTTGTTGTGTCAACAGATTTCAGCACAGTGGTGGCTGTGAAACATGAATTTCTGGGACTTGTGCCAAGGGCTGAAGAGTAAATACGCTTTTTTAAATGAGCTTCCTGTGATTATATCTAATCACTGCTGGTTTAATGTGGGTTGTCTAATGAACCCTTGTAAGAAACATCAGAGGTGCCATCAGATTGTACTACAGAAAGAGGGAATGTTAATGAGTTTGGAGATACTCTTATCATATTTGCAGGGGAGGATCAAGTTATAGTTTTCCTTCAGGGAAAGGGTCTAACCTGAGCTGAGACAATTCCTATATGTTTAATGATACACTAAGCACAGGTGTGCAGCTTACAGCAACAATCACAAACAGTATCTGCTCTACAGTATGTGCTTATCAGCAGCCAAAACCCTGTAAGAAGGAATGTTATGTTATTTAATGATCGGTAGCATGTATTGTCAATGTCTTGTAAATCCTACATTTTATAAACGGTTCCTACATTTTATAAAGGTTTATAAAGACATTTTAACAGGACAAGCTTAGAATAGGATTTGATTTATGGTAGGAGCAAAAATAAAGCTGGTCTGTATTTTAAGCATGAGGATAGAGTTCTAGGTTTACATGCTGTGGGTTTGCTAGCCCCAGGCAACAATTATTCATCCCTAAGCTGTTCTTATTCATCTGTGTGGTTTACCAAAAGAGAGACAGTTTTAAAGCAGTCTACACTGATATTCTACACTTAAGGATGGGCTTTTTAGAAATGTCACGCATGCACAATGTTCTCTCATAGTCAACTATCACTGATGAAAGCTTCTAGGCAGTCAGTTGTACCATACCCCGAACAGTATTTATTGACTGTAACCACATCTATCAGGTATTCATTGTTTTGTGCAGGTTAAATGAGCAGTACCTTTACAGCACTTTTAGAAATATCTGATGATCATGTTAAAGCATCAGTTTTATTAATGATAAAATGATAGATGGGTTTTTAATCTTCAAAACGTCAATATTCCAATCTTGATTTTACATTATAAACACACATATGGCATTCATAGTAGACTGACTACCAAATAGCACTGCTTAAAATGGTCTTAATACTGTGGGCAAAAGTGGCCTAGTGTTTAGGGACTAGACTCCGGGATCGGAAGATCATGGGTTTGAATCCCTTATTAGTTGGTTGAACTGAGGAACCCTTGAGCAAGGTACCGTCCCGGTCACTGCTGCCTGGGTGCTTTTAATAGCTTCCTCCAGCTGCATGTGTTTGTGTTGCTGACATGGAATAGTGACTGCATATACTTTTTAAGTGAAAAAAGTGAAGGTGACAACCCTTTGTGAAATACAGCACAACACAACAAAATACAACCTCTGCATTTCACCCATACACACACGTGCAGCAGCGGACAGCTAGTGAAAGCGCTTGAATTCAAATTATGGAAATAATATCACATTTACCTCTGTATGGTTTCAAATGCAGTAAAAGAAATAGAATGCAGGTATCTGCTGAATGAAACCCCTACAAATTTGCTTTACGAAATAAAGCATTGCTGTAAAACAAACAAAAATGAAATATGTTTTCAAGACTTGGAGAAAATCTTCTCCCTGTTGCAGACAAATCACAAATATTGATGTATTTATATATCATCATCTAGCTTGGTCCTTGCCTAAAACTTTAGGGTATGGAAGGGGGAGTGAGGGCTTTGTTGGGGGTGAGGGGGAAAAACTCCAAAAGAGGCCACCCTCCCCTCTTCCCACAATGTGAGAAAAATAAAACAAAAGGCAGAAATGCAGAGTGCGGCAGACTGTCTTTTTCAGAGCCTCTGTCCTGTTTCCCAAAGCCTAAGGACAATGAGTCCCTCAAGCACAAACGTACACACACAGAGCGACAGAAAACAACTACTCCTCTGTTTGTTTGTAGAGCTAGCATTGTTGTGGCAAAAATAGATAAATTAGTTCATGTATCTGCTCCTCATCCATCCCTGCTTCAGACACACTCACAAATCCTAGAAATGGGGAAATCTTCAGGAATGCATTGCCTGCTGAGAGATCTCCTGAGGGTTTTGATTTACAACTGTGGGGGTTTATCCATACCAGGTTTTCTAAGAAAAAAAAACTTAAAAATAGTCAGTGTATAAGACTGACTGTGGGAACTGTGGAACTAAAAGAGTATGTAGAACCAATGAGATGTGATTAATGCCTACAGGGGGAATGAGGCATATGTGAGCAATGTTGATAAAGGGAACTCCTTTATATTGCCTGTCCTTTTTGGGGGAAGGGGTGGCTGTTTGTTGAATAAGGTTGAGTAAGAAATGTAGCATGCACTTGTAAGAAAGGAGAAAAGGGGGGAAAAAGATTTTTTCACTGCTTCGCCACCTCCTGACAAACATCTCTGGCATGGCTGTGATGGAATAGTCCATGTGTGCTGTGTGTAAATAGTGCTCAGCAGCTGGATCTTGTGGTCTTGCCAGAGATGCAAGTTGTATTGAACTTGCATCTCTTGCATTGAACTGTCATTTATTAGAATGCGGGTCACGAGGTACGATTGTATGTAAGATATAATAAGTTTAACTTTATCATCGAATAAATATCCACAAATGTGTGTCTTCTACAGGGACAATATTGTGAATTCATTCATTAGAGATTCTAACAGTTCATACAAGGGCCACAGCCTTTGAAGTGGGTCATTTTTTATTACCCTTCAGATCAAACAGACTGCAGAGCTGCTGCAAAACATAAAGCATTAAAAATGTATTTATTAATACTAAAATGTGTTGGATTTAAATTCAGTTGCACTGATTTTCAGTGGGAATCAGAAAACTGATTCTGATTCCATGACAAGCCATTATAAAAAGGACTGTCCTT
Source organism: Hepsetus odoe (assembly GCA_017165825.1). Taxonomy (NCBI): domain Eukaryota; kingdom Metazoa; phylum Chordata; class Actinopteri; order Characiformes; family Hepsetidae; genus Hepsetus; species Hepsetus odoe. The sequence continues at coordinate 14,472,761 of CM029381.1, read as the reverse complement.
AGCTGCCACATGAAACATGTTGACATGTTTATTTATAGCCATGTGCCACATTTGGCTGTGGCCTTTTGAGGTAGCATCAATAAACATTAGGTAAGCAATGTTTTTGTGAGCAGTTTTTATTGTTTTTTAAATAATATATTTTTTAATATTTATAATTATTTAAAAAATATTTTAATAAAGAAATGTTATAAAGCAAAATTCTGAAATGACTCTGAGTTTCCCATGTTCTGATCGTGTCTATCTCTTTAAAATAGCAGGTCATTTCTTGTGAAAAAGCATTTATTTAACAGAAATAGGCCTCATCACTTTCATTTGTGTGCTGCTGTATCTGCAGCTAGAAGGATTCGAAATGCCTTCTGCAGTGCTGGATCAGGAGCGGTCACTTGTCCCTGCACTATATATTAAGCATTTACCAAGATCTTGTACAGTATGGTGTACAGTACATTATGCCCTCAAAATAAAGATCAAATTATGAGTACAGGCTATAAAAAATTACAATGCTTAATAATGTTTATATCAATAATAATTGTTCTATTTTGCTGCTTGTAGTCATTTCTAGTTTATACTTTTAGCAAGCCAATATGATTATTGCTTCTCTAGATCAACTGTGTCTTAATAACCTAGATTTCTAAGACAATGTAATTTCTACATGAAAGCTACACAGACAGAATGAGTTTTATTTTAAGCTTATTAACCACTTACTCATTCACTATAACCAGTTTCACTTGCAGCTCTGGGAGTTGTGTGAGTTGGGTAGAGTCCCAGCAGAGAGAGATTCTGTTTCTTTAGAATTTACATTAAGGTTGCAACATGGTGGTCCATTGAAGGCCTAGTCAAACTTTCAGATGTAGATGAGACTTTGTGATCCTTTAATTACAAATTGTTCTCAAACCTTACTTCCTTTTAAGCCATAGCATTCCTTTTTTTCGCACTATAGGACCCTGTAGGTGAACTGCTGCCCTCTTCAGGTTAAGGAGTTTACTTGGTCTAAGTTGGACAGCGCTAAAATGGAAATAAAACCAGCGATCATTTTATTTCAGCATTATTACTATTGCACAGTTGTATCAGCTCTGTGTTAAACTGAAGGTTCGATTTCGATTTCAGTTTCAATAATTATGCAATTTTGGAATTAGTTTTCATAATGAATTAAAGTTCATTATAATACTCCATACTAATATATCATCTATAATCCTAATAAGTTCATAACATTTCTAAATGTAAAGAGGATAATGAGGTTATAAAATAATTTTTTATTTTTATTTGCATTATATATGCTGCATTAAATCCAGTTTAAGGTTAATCATGTTCCCTTAGTCAGTATTTAAAGACCTTTTTTTTCTGTAAAATGTCCACTATAAACTATGAAAAGCAAATTGTGACAAACATGACAAATTGTCACAATCATATTGCCCACCCCAGTGTATTAGCTCCTCACTTTGTTTTTTGTTTGTTTTGTTTTGCCCTCTCAGCTTGAGCTCCCCCAGCCCCATCCTTACTCCAAAAGACTTCTTCAGCCTAACAGAGGAGAAAGTACAGTTTTTGGACAGCCAATCAGTGGACCACAAAATTAACGCAGGTACTTGTACTACCAATTTATTATTCAGTGCTGTCTCTAAGAGACTTATGGGTAGAATTACAAAACAGTAGTCTATAAGGTGTATCTTTTCATTGTCACACAAACAATTAAACAGGTATTATTTGGCAGGATCTGGCCTGGAGCATGATGGTATGTGTGTGCGGAGCTGTGCCTGGGAAGAGCAGCTGTGGGAGCAACAAGAACAGTTGGAGAGGGAGATGCTGGAGGCTAGAAGAATGGTGTCTGCTTTACAGGTGACCTGATGAACTGGCATAAATCAATGCAAATTTGAAAACTTCGCATTGAATTAAATCCAGCAACTCCAGATTCTTTCTCATGTACCATGCTGACCATACCTTTGAGCTGCAAGGCAACAACTCAGTATTATTAAAACTTTGTTTCACCACCAAATCACCATCAAAGCAGTGGTGCCACATTTAAGGCTGTAAAATTGTGTATATTACAGTGACTTTTTTTATTCAGTATTAATGGAAAAAACACATAATTAAAGAAAAGGAAATAAGGACAGAGTTGGTCTTGACTTGGCCTCCAGTTGTCCCAGATCTAAATACTATTGGGTATCTTTGGGAAGTGCTGGATGACCTAGTCTGATACAAAGGGAGACCCACCTCACAACTTCTAGAACTTAAAGAATCTGCTTTCATTTTGGTGCCAGACACCAGAACGCACTTTGAGGTCTTGTGGCGTCCATGCCTCACGCACAGGCTGTTAGCCTTGTGGTTTTAATGTTGTGGAACAATGTATATCCTGTTTCTAAGAACCAAAGTGCCAGCTAGCAACAAACTTTGTGTGTGGGATTACAGGCTCTGCTGCTCCATGGCTCTTTACCTGAAGACGAACAGGAGGTCTCGTTGAGCTTGGGAGAGGGAGTGGAGAATGCAGAGCAGCAACTGGTAATCGTTATTTCAAGTTCACTGTATTTGCTCTACTCTGATGTTCACACTCACAAAGTGCCTGTTTCTCTTAGATCAGGTTACTCTGTGGTGAGCTTTGAGCTTTATTCTGTATGGGGAGGGGGGGTGGTCAGGTATCCATTTCCTTTCCTCTTCATTCACCTGCTCCCCTCTCTAGCTCAGTCTCTGCTTTATACAGCCATTTTCTCAGTCACTCTTTCAGTCCTTGCCCTTTGGTTCTGTCTTTCGGCATCATAGCGTTTGTATGAACAGTATTTTTCTTTGGTGTATTTTACTTGGAAGAGAAGGAATCCTTTTCTTTTTTTGTGCAGATAATTATTCGCAGTCGTCTTGACCAGAGCATGGAGGAAAGCCAGGAACTGAAGGTAAACACTTATACTAGATATTGTTCTGGATGGTTGTTACACTATATATTTTGTGTTTCCAACCAATGCATTTGCTATATGATTCTTCAATATACAGACTTACACTACATTCTAGTGATTACTGATTTGGTGTAAGACCCCAGGTCATTGTTGTCAATTTGTATGTATCTGTGGACATTGTAGCTGATAGATGACAGGCATCTTGTAGTCCTCCTTTTTAATTATGGATCTTAAACTTAACTTCTGTGTTTGTAGTTGTTGTTTTTGTTCTAATAAATGGCTGTTGTGTGTCTATTCTCTAGAGGGAGCTGTTGAAGTACAAACAGGATGCCCGTAATCTACAAGGAGTCAAAGTGAGCCTTAGTCTTTTAGTGTTCTTCTTCATTTTTAAATACATGTGTTATATTGATTTTAGAAACTGTTAATGTTCTAAACGGGTAATGTTTAATGTTGTAAAGTGAGTTAATTATTTGCATGCTCTAAATTATGAAATGTTATTTATTAGACATTCTTTTGTAAAAAAAAAAAACAATTTTAGGAAAGCACGTCCAGAAAAAAACAGGGTGAACAAGAATGTGTCATTTACTGACCACAGCCCTCCTTTAGATCAATTGAAACATCAGTAAATAATGGCGGTCGGCCACTGTTCTACAGACAGGATATTTGGCCTGCAAAGTCTGCTGTGGGGCAAAAAGGGACTACATTTGCTACTTCATCCTTTACTCCATAAACGAGTTATAGGTCGTTGCATTGCTCCAATATGTGATTGATGGTGTGATGTGATGATTCTTTTCTTACTTCACTAGGATGCTCTTCAGCAGCGTATGGCTGTACAGGAGGCCTCTGTCTTGCAACTTAAACAGGAACTTCTGCGAACCAGCATGAATCGTGATGAACTAGCTGGACAAAATGTGGGTACAGATCTTCATAAATGTGTCTGTATGAGCTTGGATATGTAGTTTAATGATATCCCTGTTAAATATATCAATAATTAAGTCATTTTAGAAAAGCCAAATATTATTAACTGACTTAACTAAATAGTAATGCAATGCAAAAAACATGATAATCACAGTGTGTATGTATGGTTTCTCAGGCTGAGCTTCAAAGGAAGCTAGAAGAAAGGAACAGGATACTCAGTGAATATAAGGTAATGTAAGTTCTCCCATTGCTATGTCCATCCATCATGGGCACATCAACACCATGACTGGTTATTAACCTGTTCTAATTTAAACCATTACAGTTTCAAATTATAGCAGTGCTACACTAACTAGCTAACTTAACATGCAGAAAGAGTTGGGGCAGAAGGATCGCCTGCTGCAGCAACAACAGCTCAAGCTGGATGAAGCATTGCGCAAGCTGACAGAGAGCAACAACCAGCAGGTACTGCGGTAAATACCCCAGAGCAGACTCTTTACATGCCTTTCCACCTGATTCAGCTGTTCTTACACCTCTCTTCTACACTCTCCAGGTTGATCTGCAGAGGGAACTGAAGCACAAGCAGACAGTTCTTCAGGAGCTGATTAACCATGAGCAAGATGAGGTGAGAACAAAGCAGTTAAAAGGCTTTTTCAGTCTTTTAGCGACTTGGCAATAATAAGTTTCAACCTCTTTTTCAGCTTGCTGTGCCTCAAAGCAATGGTTACTTGCAAACAGCAGCTTCAGACCACAGTCCAACAAAAGCACGCAAAGGAGTAAGTGAGAGTCTTTCATACTTTTGTTAATGATTGCCATTAGAGATCCTATTCAATCTCCATTAGAGATGAAAGAAATGGCAACATATTATTTTGGTACATTAAATGTTCAACTTATGTAATAATTAAAAGTATCATCATCTGTGTATCATTTGTATCGTCAGCTGCTATTTAATAGTTAATATTCAATTTCACTAGTATAGACGTTAAGAATACCGCCACTCTTGCAGATACAACAGATTTCATGTATGTTAGGGTGGTGGTGTTGTTTTTTGGTTATTCAATCAAGAGAGCATTTTAAAGGTCTCTCATTTGGTTTATAATCAGAATGAAGGAGGGATATAGGTTGTCTGAATAAAATTGCTTTCCTGTTAGGCTGAGGAGCTGCATTTGGTGCGAGATGCTCTGCGCAGTCTAAGGAACAGCTTCGCTGGTCATGACCCTCAGCATCACACCTTAGACACGCTGGAGCAGGGTGTGGCCAGCCTTATGGACCGCCTCTATTCACTAGACTCACATCACAGCCAGGAGCAAAAGGTGGGAACTCTATCATATTACTGTGCACTCTGTTTCATTCGGCAACCTGGTAAGGTCCGGATTGTTTGTATTTCAGAGAAAGTTTGACTTTAATTTCTTTACAGGTGAGAGCAAAATCTCCAGGACACAAGGCAGCTCACACTGACAGGGACTCCTGGCCCACCAGCACCAGTAAGTCTTCCTTTGACACTTCTAACTGACTAGAAAAAGAAAAAAACATAATGCTAATAAGCTCTTAACTGTTTGACAACTTTAATTGTTACAGATAATATTAATATAATTTAATAGAATAATGTGTACAACCCTATGAATACTCTATACGTGTGTGTGTGTGTACATGAAAAGCCCAGGTAATATCTGTAGTGCCTGTGTGCTTTGTTACAGAAATTTCTCACTCCCGCAGCAGCCCTGTGCTGAGCTCTTCAGCCTGCACCAAGGTCCTCTACTTCACAGACCGTTCACTCACACCTTTCATGATCAACATCCCTAAGAGGTCCATATAAAACAGCATCTTATGATCATGTGTTTTAGTCTGTTAAAGAAAAAAAATTTTTACAAAAGTTTGAAGATATCCTGCAGATTTAAGGTTCAGTATTATGTTGTTTCAGCACATTGTTTTAATGTATTAATTTACATTTTTGTGTGGTGATGTCAGGTTAGGAGAGGTTACCCTGCAGGACTTTAAGGTGGCTATAGATCGAGAGGGCAGCTACAGGTACCATTTTAAAGCCCTGGACCCTGAATTTGGCACTGTAAAAGAAGAGGTACGCTAATGTCCTTTCTACTAAATAACCAAATCATTCAGAGCCGTTCATTACAATTGAGTTTGATTTTATTGACACAGTAGTTTTATGCTGTCTGAATTTATTTCACTGATTGAACTGCAGAAAAGCTTATTTGTTAACTTTGATGGCAGTGCTGCAGAAAAAAAATCACAAAGGCAACAATTAATGCAGTTAACAGATTGTGAAGACTTACTCCTTCCTGTAGGTGTTCCTGGATGAGGCAGTGGTGCCGGGCTGGGAGGGCAAGATTGTGGCCTGGGTAGAGGAGGATCACGGTGAGGGGAGGTAAAGTACTGAAACAGACATATTAAGGAAATGCACAAAAATAAACATTTGTTTATTATTGAGAAACAACTTGACTACTGACAAATTAATGGACAATGGGTTGCTTATTTATTAGGTGACATTGCTGTACTTAATGGTAATTTTACACATTCTAAATAGGTTAACACGATAACTATATTTTATCTATATTTTAAAGTTTGCTTTTTCACCTTTTATCACACCCATAATTTGAAACAGACCTCCATACAACCTCAGCTGACTAGACATTAGTTTTTATATTTTTGGTGGTGGACAAGAAGTGCCACATTGGAGGACGTATGGTATGGATACAGAAGTGCCACATTGGAGGACGTATGGTAGTTTGTGTTGCACTGGGATGGGTACAGTCTGTCCGGCATAATGGCACTGCTGTGCTGGGGTTTTTAAGCACTGTTACTGCTGGATGGAATATAATCCACCAGTTAATATCTAGCCACCACTGATCCTGTGTCCACAGATGGGTCACTGATAAAGGGCTAGCGGAGTGGAAAAAGCTGAGCAATAAGCTCTTATGTGGGCATCTAGTGACTGGAAAGTGTTCTGTTATCGAGTAACTTTACTGTATTGCCTTCACCCAGTTTATATACCCTCTCTTTCTCTGCTAATAGGATCTAATTTGATGCCTGAAGTAAAGCCGCACCAGGAAAAGATGGAGAGAAGTGCGCCCAGCTGCCAAAATGAATGTGCTTGTGTCAGATGGGGGGCTGACAAGAAGTCCCCTTGCCTTTCCCTGTTCTCAGCAGTGCTCTCTACATATCAGTACAACACCACTGCCGTGTGCAAGTGGCTCAGCAGTAGAGCCTCTCCCAAATGGATTGCCATAGTATAGACATTCATTCCCAGCAGACTCCTTCTGAACAGTGTGTCAAATGAGTGTTTCACTGTGACTATAGGAACCTTTTGTTTGGAATTTTGAAAAGCTTTATGTCTGACACATTTTATTTTACAGAGGGGAACTGCCAGAATTATTTATTTTTTTTTTTTTCTTGCAGTGGAAAGAGATTGGAAGGTTTAGGAACAGCTTTGTGTTATCAGGGTCTAGCAAGTTATAGAGTAAGTGAGCAGAATGCTGTGCATGTTTGAAGATTGCCTTGAAATGAGATTTTTTTCAGATTCGTTTGAAATGACGATTAATGAGACTTTAGTATTGTAGAGCTATCTAATACACCCAGCTGCCTCCAGCACTAAAGCACTGAAGGATTACTACAGTTAATGTGATGTCAGCTAAACCTGTAATCCAAGCATTTGAAAGTGCGTGTATTGTTGAAAGTATTTGATGCCTTCAGTGAAGGCCGGGCCCATGTTAGCAGTTCGGCTATCAGCAACTTTGCTCTTCATAATCATGTTTTCTAGTTGACTCCCTCAAGTTTGGGTTGTCTGGACCATTATTTAATAAACACTTTTTTTCAGTCAGGTTCTTGTTTTTTTTTTTTTTTTTTCTCTAACCCTTCTGAGTAACTCATGATTAAAAGCTATTTCCAATGCTTGTTCCAGGCACAACTTTACAGGACCAAAATACTCCACACTAACTTTCAGAAGTTCTCATATCACCGTTTTTTTTTTTTTTTTGGTTTTTTTCTCCCCCAAGGTTAATATTTGTTGCGCAGTCTGAAAACTAGTACATTCTACAGTAAAACCTACCTTTTAAAGGTTGTTTTTTTATTATCATTTTTTAAAGCATGTATATGAGTAATTGTTTAAAACTGCAGCTCTGCTGCACTGATTTGAGAAACAGTGGAGTTTATGGAGACGAACCAGAATGTGCCTGGACTGTACTTTAATGAAACTGGATGAAGTTCACGAAATCAGGATGTTGTGAGATCAGGATGTTGCTTTAGATTTCTTTCTTCTTTTTTTTTAATGTAAATATATTTAAAATGTTTTATTTTTAAAGAGGAACAGGGCTTTTATTGTATAATTGTTCTATGAATTCTAAACAATGTCTGAAAGAAATGCTTGCTTTCATGTAAAGTGTACCTGATGTACTCTTCAACATTGTGCTTAAAACCTCAGCAGCGGGACTTTTCCTACTAGTGGCTACAAGGATTAAATTGTTTGCAAATAAACAGTTTAAACATCAACATTTCTGCAAGAGTATTTTTTTATGGAGTTGTTTGATATCAGCAAACTTGGGGGGGGGGGAATTGAATCAAGTTACTATTCATGAAATCAAGAGAGGACGTGTTGGTTTTTGTTTTTTTTGGGTAAACTCACTTCTGCGCTGTTCCCAGGTTATAACCCCCAGACCCACGCAGGCCGCCCTAATGAGGGACTTTTATTTTATCTTCAGAAGGTTTTTATTCCAGTCCGGCAGGAGGCGCTGGTGAGTTTGGGACGGTCTACGTGCGGAGTGCTGGAGGAAGCGGACGCACGTGTGTTGTGTTGGTTTGTATTTTAAATCGTTAGGAGGAAAATGCGAATAAAAAAGAGTAAAGACAAGAAAGGTGACAACCAAGATCCGGTCAAAAACTTTGAAAAATGGAAAAAGAGACATGACAGAACCAAAGCACCATCAAAACGTCCAAAGAAGAAGCGCGAATGGGAGATAGAAAGAGAAAATATCGATAAATTGGTAGAAAAATACGGAGAGGTGAGTAGAAACTTGATCTAAATTTATAGTTTTATTCTTTCAGTGGTGTTACTGTATTAATCCATTACTGCTACAGTCACACTGTTACTGTATTAATCATTACTGCTGCAGTCAGTGTTACTGTATTAATCTATTACTGCTGCAGTCAGTGTTACTGTATTAATCTATTACTGCTACAGTCACACTGTTACTGTATTAATCATTACTGCTGCAGTCAGTGTTACTGTATTAATCTATTACTGCTACAGTCACACTGTTACTGTATTAATCATTACTGCTGCAGTCAGTGTTACTGTATTAATCTATTACTGCTACAGTCACACTGTTACTGTATTAATCATTACTGCTGCAGTCAGTGTTACTGTATTAATCTATTACTGCTACAGTCACACTGTTACTGTATTAATCATTACTGCTGCAGTCAGTGTTACTGTATTAATCTATTACTGCTACAGTCACACTGTTACTGTATTAATCATTACTGCTGCAGTCAGTGTTACTGTATTAATCTATTACTGCTACAGTCACACTGTTACTGTATTAATCATTACTGCTGCAGTCAGTGTTACTGTATTAATCTATTACTGCTACAGTCACTGTTACTGTATTAATCCATTACTGCTACAGTCACACTGTTACTGTATTAATCCATTACTGCTACAGTCACACTGTTTCTCTATTATCCTCTCTTGACATTTTTTCATCTGTTATTGCTTCTCCAGCACTAATGTTGCTGACTTATTTCTGCATGCACAGCAAATGCTTTTTTTTTTATCTAAAACTTTTATATATTGTTTGGCGAGTTTTGTGCAGATCGGATCTGGAGATCTGAAGCATATAGTAAGAGTCTCTTACAGGTTATTCCTCTCCATTCCATAGCTGGTCTTTATACAGTCCCGATCAAATGTTTAAGACCATTTGACAAATGGCAAAAAAAATCATATGTTGCGTGGTTGGATCTTAACAAGGTTCCAAGTAGAGCTTCAAAATGCTACAAGAAGAAATGGGCGGGTGAGAAAACAACGCTTAAACTGAAACAGGCTGTTTTACAGCTGATCAAAAGCTTAGGACCGCATGCCTTTTAAAAGGCCAAATTTGTGCAAAAATGTGGATTTATTGTCATTTTCTCTCAGGTAGTCACACTGACTTGACATTCTGATGGCAAAGGCAAAAGAACTTTCCCTTTTTGAACATGGTCGGGTTGTTGAACTGCATAAGCAGGGTCTCTCGCAGCATGCCATCACTGCTGAGGTGGGACGCAGTAAGACAGTCCTTTTAGAATTTCTTAAATGATCCTGTGGGTTATGAAACAAAATAATCAAGTGGAAGACCCAAACAAATTTCACCAGCACTGAGCCAGAGGATCCAATTGGCTGTCCTTGAAGACACTGGATGATCGTCGACCCTAATTAAGGTCATTATTGGTGCTGACTGCAGCCCCATAATCATCAGACGGCGTCTGAGACTGAAGGGCTTCAAAAACAAAAACGTCTTCAAAGACCTCGTCTCCTTGAATGCCACAGATCTGACCGTTTCGACTTTGCAAGAGAGCACCAAACATGGGACATTGAAAGGTGGAAGAAAGTTTTATTCTCTGATGAGAAAAAATTTTACCTTGATGGTCCTGATGGTTTCCAACGTTACTGGCATGACAAGCAGATCCCACCTGAGATGTTTTCTACGCACCACAGTGGAGGGGGCACCATTATAGTCTGGGGTGCTTTTTCCTTCAGTGGAACAATGGAGCTTCAGGAGGTGCAGGGGCGTCAAACAGCCACTGGCTATGTCCAGATTTTGCAGAGAGCATCCCTCATGACTGAGGGCCCTCATCTGTGTGGTAACGACTGGGTTTTTCAACTGGACAACGCTACAGTACACAGTGCCCGCAGGACAAGGGACTTCTTCCAGGAGAATAACATCACTCTTTTGACCTTTGGGGATGGATGGCAAGAGAAGTTTACAAAAATGGACAACAGTTCCAGACAGTAGCTGCCTTTCGTGCGATCGTCTTCACCACTTGCATCATGCAAGCATGCCGCAACGAATTTTTGAAGTGATCAACAATAACGGTGGAGCCACTCATTACTGAGTTCATGTTTGGAACTTTGATATCTGTTTTGGGGTTTTTTGTTTTTTTTTTTTTTTGGAGGTGTGGTCCTAAACTTTTGATCGGCAGCCTGTTTCAGTTTAAGCGTTGTTTTCAATAAATTGCATGCTCAAAGAAATGTTTTGTCTCACTCCCATTTCTTCTTGTAGTATGTTGAAGCTCTGCTTGGAACCTTGTTAAGATCCAACCATGCAACATGTGTTTTTTTTTTTTTTTTTTTTTTTTGCCATTTGTCAAGTGGTCTTAAACTTTTGATCGGGACTATATTAAAACAGCACAAAATATTGGGCAAGTGATGCATCAGTCAGCAGTAATAGATTTTCTTTTTCAATTCAAATGAGCTGATCTTTTATCCACATGACCCTTTAAAACTAACAGCTGTCATTTCTCTCTGATAGATAAATCCAAAAGAAGTAGTGAAGTTCTCAGACTTTCCTCTCTCAAAAAAGACAGTGAAAGGTAATGTTCTATCCTTGAATGCTGTATTTAATATAAATAAAGCAAGATAAAGCAGACATTTTAAAGTAGCAATGTATCTGGTTTTTTGTTTTGTTTTTTTTTCCTCGTCAGGCCTGCTTGAGGCTCAGTACCGGCAACCCACAGAGATCCAAAAACAGACGATTGGATTTGCTTTGCAAGGAAAAGACGTTCTGGGTGCTGCAAAAACCGGTTCAGGAAAAACTCTTGCTTTCCTTATTCCTGTAAGTTAAATCAAATAAAAAATTAAACCAGAGATAATGTCATGGTGGGCTACATCAACCACAGCAGTTCAGTATTTAAAAAAAAAAAAAAAAACTTGGGCTCTCATCATATTGTTGCAGAGTTATGAAATAAATGTGGTTCATGTGCTTCAGTATCTCATCCTTTTGCTGTTTGCTTATAAGGTTTTGGAGTGTTTATACCGTCACCAGTGGACAGCGATGGATGGTCTAGGTGCTCTTATTATCTCTCCCACTCGAGAGCTGGCATACCAGACATTTGAGGTGCTGAGGAAAGTGGGAAAGAACCATGACTTTTCAGCTGGCCTTATAATAGGTGGAAAGGTGTGTATTTCTTTAGTATTATCTGGTGGTAGGGTACTTGGTAGGGTACTTGCCTACAGACCTCTGGACCTACAGACCTAGGGTACTTGCCTACAGACCTCTGGACCTCTGGATCACGAGGTTCTCGGTTCGAATCCCACCTCTAGCACTACCACCACTGGGTCCCTGAGCAAGACCCTTAACCCTGAGTTGCTCCAGGGGGACATGGAAGTTGCTCTGGGATACGAGCGTCTGCTAAATGGCGTAAATGGAAATGTATTATCTTATGCCATCGAAATTCAAGTTGCCCTTTGTACGTTGGTATTTTAAAGCTCTGCATATTGCATATTTGTGAGTTGCTTTATACTTTGATTCTAGGATCTTAAGGATGAGGCAATGAAAATCCATCGTACAAATATCATTATCTGCACACCAGGGCGTCTGCTACAGCACATGGACGAAAACTCTACCTTCCATGCCTCAGACCTGCACGTGCTTGGTAAGGTATCGGTGTAATCGGGTGCCCTTGAGGATATATTGGGTTTTTTTTTTGGTTTTTATGTGCCTTGTCAGGCTAAAATTGAACAGGACGGCCCCTTTTTTCTGGTACTATATCAGCTTGATAAAGAAACGGGTTTTGTAATCTTACAGGAAGGAAGTCCTGCACACAAAGCAAAGATACATTATTAATATTAATGAAACGATATTAATTTTTAAATGTATTATATGTGAATAGGATTTCCTTTGAGGATGGCATGTAAGATAGCTGTGTGATAAATGTAAATGAATATATTTTCTGTGTATGCCTTATCCCATGGCAGTGTTGGATGAAGCAGACAGAATTTTGGATATGGGCTTTGCTGACACTCTCAATGCTATCATCGACAACCTTCCTCAAAGCAGACAGACGCTGCTTTTTTCTGCCACACAAACGAAGTCTGTCAAAGACTTGGCCAGACTTAGCCTAAAGAACCCTGAGTATGTCTGGGTTCATGAGCAGGCCAAGTTCAGGTAAGATCTCCACACCACTGTTTACTTAGGGCTTGATAATGCTTTGATAAAGCTTTTCTTTATGAAGCTCAGTATTCAGAAATGTTGAACTTGTTTTCCATCTCCTCAGTACTCCAGCTACTCTGGAGCAGAACTACGTGGTGTGTGAGCTGCATCAGAAGGTCAACATGCTCTTCTCTTTCTTGAGGAGTCATCTCCAGAAAAAGATAATTGTCTTTTTTGCTTGTTGTAAAGAGGTAATTATTCATATTTTAATTTTTTTGAGCTTAACTTTGAAAAGATTAGCTGTCAAACCCATGCCTTGGCAGCTAATCTTTTCAATGTCAAAAAAAAAAATTGTTTAAAAATGTCACTCTTAATCTACATGTTTAAACATAGGATTACTGTAATTCTGCAATCTGATGCACCCCCACTGGAATGTTAAATCCGTTTTGTTGGTCTCAAACCCATATTTCTGGGAAGCTGCTAGGTGCTTCATGAATAGAACTGCACTTTTATAAATTAGTAGAAACTTTGGTGTCTACATTGGTCGGTGAATCCAGTTCTGTGTGTTTGTGCTTTTTGCCCAGGTGCAGTACCTGTTTCGTGTGTTTTGTCGGCTGCGGCCGGGTATTTCGGTACTGGCCCTACATGGAAAGCAGCAGCAGATGAAGAGGGTGGAGGTCTATAATGAGTTTGTCAAGAAGAAATCTGCTGTACTCTTTGCTACAGATATTGCTGCAAGAGGACTTGGTACCTAAAGCTCTCTGATCCGTGTTGCATAACGTAGCTGTCTGATCATTTTCACAGAAAGGAAAAAATATATTTAATCTTTAACATCAGTCATACTGAATTTTCTAGAAATGTTATTTTTTCACTGTGAAACACTGAATTAAGTGAATGATTTAAACAAGAAAATAATACAAAAATGAAGGTACAATATTTATTTAATATTTATGCATGAAATTCTCTCATAGCTGATGTTCCCTCAGAGATCACCCCAGGCTGGGTGTATGTATAGGCCCCCTCCTGAATGTAATTTCATTTTAAAATAGATTATCAGAGCAGAGTATGCTTTGAACGTGTAAGTTGTAATTGAGTACTTCTTGTTTCTGTTTGTAGATTTTCCTGCTGTGAACTGGGTGTTACAGTTTGACTGCCCAGAAGATGCCAACACATACATCCACAGAGTGGGGAGAACAGCAAGGTACTGTCCACTAAGGTTTTACGTTGTATTATAATCAATGGCCCTCATAGACATTTCAGTAGGTGGCAGTATTGTTCAGTTCTTTGTTTGTGCAGTCTGTGTTAATCATGTGTGGTGTACCACAGCTACAGGAAACAGGGTTCGGTTAGGTAGACTCAGATCTGCAGATGCTGAACGTTTTACTTTTCATACTCTTTCACATTAAACACTGGTGATATATTTGCATTAAAGAGCATTTTTCCAAAAAATAAAAACATGCCTGTCTTGCAAAAAGAAAAAAAAAATCAATTTCATGCTTTTTAAACTATTTCCTTCATTTTATTAGTATTTTTAAACATTAAAAGTTTTAGTAAATAAAGTTCACATTTATGGGAGTTGGTTGTGCAACATTTTTATCACAGATATGAAATGTCTCCTGTAATTAAATGTTAGTGTTCAGTTCTGTGGAGGAGTTGTAGCCCACTTGGAATCCCTTTCTTTCTGGACAGCTGGTAGGTTTTCAGACATATAGCACTAAAAACAAGAACCGACTGAGCCAGTAAGGTCAAACATTGACCTTAAACACTGTCGGGCGACTTTCAGCTTGGTTTGTGTGTGACCTTAGAATTTCCTCATTTGTAATGGAAGCAGCAGCTTGAGTAAGACCGACTGCTTTAACACCTTGACACTGCCTGTCATGATAGTAACTACTTGACATTAATTTTAGCTGAAGCAGGAGCATCTTTTTTTTTTTTTTTATTATATCATTTGTCTTCTTGGCTGGATTTACTTTGTGTCCTTGGATAAAATTTGGCAGCTAAGGCACTCCTGATAAGATGCTCTTCCAAATGTCCTCTAACAGGAGATTGTGGCTCTCTTCCTGTTATTCCAGATCCTAGATCCTAAGAAATGTAACCGCTTCCGACCTGTAACCCTGTCCAAGTTAATCTGGCAATTTCTTAATTTATCTTCTAAATCTAAAATTCTTATTATCTTTGTTTCAAATGGGTTCATTTACTTTTTCACCTGGGCTATTGATTTTTATTTATTTACTTATTTATTGCATTTTACATTTTAGATCTATAATACTTTATTATTATTATAGTAGTAGTAATAAAAATTTTAATTTAATTATTAACTGTTTTTTCATAATACTGACAGTTCTAAGGTCTTTATTTTGATCAAAGATTATATTTCAAACGCTTACCATTACCTGACTTTGTCCTATTGTTTCCCAGTGAGTGGCAAAAACATTTTTGCAGACCAAATGTACATTATACACCTTGTGTTGGATAAATCTGAAAGAAGTAAATTACAATGCTGTCCTCTCAAAACCCCTTATGCTTGACCTCAAAAAATATTTCAATTTATAAACAATAAATTGTTCAGCTTTGTCAGTGAGTGACAGAAATGGCATGTTTTGCCATTGGCCAAAGAACACCTGCTGTTGCTGCTGTATTTTTTTTTTTTTGGTATTTTTTTATTTTTTTTTTGTTTTAGAGCCTGACTGATCCTGCCCAGGGCCTCTGGCTAGAGAAGTCTCTGCTCTTTTCAGTGTCAACTCGTTCACTGCTCACAGCAACATGGTATCCTCACCTGTTCAGTTGCGTCTTCCTGTGTTGCTCGCTGGTTGATCTGGTGGTTCTTTTTGAAGGCTTAACAGGTGTCAACACACTCAGCCTGTTTTTTCTTTTTCTCTCGTCATTTTTTGCTCGTCTTTATGCATCAGTGCCTCCAGTCCAGCACTCATGGGCTTTAATAAGCCTCTTGGACAAGGCAAGCCCAGGCTTACCAAAAGTAAGCCTGTCTGTTGGCGGCCTAGTTTTTGAAGTTGAAATACCTAATGTAGCAAACGACTGTGTGTGTGTGTGTGTGTGTGTGTGTGTGTGTGTGTGTGTGTGTGTGTGTTTTCCTTTTTTTGGTTTAACAGTGTGAGGAGTATGAGATGTCAAGTCTTATATAAGTTCCTTTTATTGGACTAATGTATGAACTTCTTTTTGAAGGGTACATGTTAATTTTTCTACATTACAGATCAGAAGAAGCAGTAAAATCTTAATGTAATTTGGAATGAAGCTAGTTCCTTATTGTGCAGTGGTACGTGTGGAAAGTTTGAGGGTGAAACAGTATTATTGAGTTATTTATGTTTCCTGCCCTACTGGTGTGCAGTGACACAGATACCTTTTTGATATCAGGTTATCGGCAAAACTAGATATTTCTGCAAATGAACCTCTATTCTGTGGACCACTATAGTTAGTAGGGGTCTGTATTATTAGTGTGATTGAAATCAATGCATGCATTGGTTGTGCAGTGCACCAAGTACAGTAGATGCAACACGCAATCCTTTTGAATAATCTTATCTGATACATGTTAATTCACAGATACTGAAAGGTCAGTTCTGCAAACAGCACTTTTTTCCCCATGTATTGTGGCGTTATATCAATCAATCAATCATTTTCTGGGCCGCTTGTCCCAAGCGGGGTTGCGGGGGGGTGCTGGAGTCCATCCCAGCTCACACGGGGCAAAGGACGGGGGACACACCCTGGACAGGTCGCCAGCCCATCGCCGGTGGTGTTATATGACCACTTCAAAAGTTTTTGTCATGCTAAAATGTACGCATCCAAAAGTCATTTAATTTTTTTTCATTGGTCAGCCTTACGCGATACAGCCCTAGTTAAAAAGTCCGATTTATTTTGCTCTTTGTCTCTATTCTGTGTGCAGGTATAAGGAGGGAGGGGAGGCACTGCTCATTCTTTTGCCCTCTGAAGAAAAGGGTATGACTGCTCAGCTTCAAGAGAAAAAAGTCCCCATCAACAAAATCCAGTGAGTGACTCTTGCAGGATATACACTGAGGGATTGTACTTTAACAGCCACCATGTGCAATTGTGTGTGTGTGTGTGTGTGTGTGTCCAGCTGCTTGCTGTGCCTGGATGCTAGTTTATCAGCAGGCAGCAGTAGCAGCTGCTGCTGTGTGAGGAATGGATATGGCTCTATGCTGCTGTGCAAGCTGAGAATAGAGACTGGCAGCTTTAATTCTGAGCGCAGTACAGATTTGGCTCTCCCTCTACACATTGGGCTTGAATCACTAAGGATGAAATTAGGGCTTGAAGACTTAAAACATGTTAATGTCTTTCTTGTGTAATGTGCAGGGTGGTCACTTTTATTATTATTTTTTAAATAAATATATATTTTTTAAAAATTAAATTGATGGAAGAAAAAATATTTTTACACTGCATGCTGGCAGCTGTTGACAATTTAGTAATTAGTAAGCAGTTAGTATTTCAGTCTGGGGTTGTTTTTACTTGGCCTGAAGCTGGACAAAAAGCAAATGTACCACTTTTGATCATGTTATACTCTGGTTTTCATCTTCTGGAGAAAAATTCATACTGTAGCAGGATAATGACTAAGAACAGACCTCAAAGTTTTGCAACGAAGACCAAAGAGAATCGAGGAGTGCCGAATGTCGTGCGTTTTTCTTCAGATTCACCTGAACAGTTCCATAGAGCACTTGAGGGCATGAGGTTTTGGAGACTTTTATCCTATACTGTGTATAAATGGAAGTGTTCAGAAGTTTGATACTACATTTCATATTAATTTTTGTGATTATTTTATTTAATATAACAGTTTAAAGCCTTTGAATAAGGACTGCTTGTTCATGGCAAAATTATAATCCCAGTTATTTTGGTCAATATTGAGATCAAGATTATTTAACACGATTACTTATTGACTTTTGAAACATGCATTCATTGAACTGTGTTTTTCTAACTCTATCACAGCACCTAATCAATTAAATGTATTTTCTATGTATATATTTAGAACTGCTTCAAAGTTTAAAGAAAATTAAACCTATCTAGCAGAGGTGGCAATATTTAAAACTCTCTCGGAAGTGGTTTGGAAGCATCCATTTTTCTTCATGCTTCTGGGATTTCGTCCATCACTTAAGCGGGTCCTCCCATTATTTTATTTATTATAACATGTTTTTTAGCTGAGTATCAATTAAAAGAATTATGAATAATTATTGATTAATTGAGAATTTCTACTGTCGATTATACAAAAAATGGTAGAGTTAAATCCCTTAGGCAATGCAAATTCTTAAAGCAATAGCAATAACTTTTTCACAGCTTAATAATTTTACCTGCTGTCACTGTACATTTTAAAATATAATTTATTAAGGATATTGGTTTCATCATAATTTAAGCCATTAATTTTAGAATTCACCAGACTGTCTGTCATTCTGGACACATCATAACTTCATTTTACAGCCATCTACTGATTGTTTGTAATTTTATAAACCTCTGAAATTGGACAGCTCTAGTATATTAGTCATAAAACATTCATTTACTGCCATATTCCTTTTATATTAGTTAAAACATGATCTCTGACTTTTGATGGCTTTCTTATTGTAAGAGTCACAAGGTAAATTTTGTTTTTTTTACCTTTTTTTACCTATTTTGGTATATTACATTAAACAAGAGAGAGCATTTAACTGATGTGCTTTTTTCCAGAGTGAACCCAGAGAAACTGGTCTCAGTGCAGCAGAAGCTGGAGGCCTTCCTGGCCCAGGAGAAGGAGCAGAAGGAGAGAGCTCAGAGAGTGAGTGCCAGTTTTTGAAAATCCTACATTTATTCTGCTCTAACTGAATTAAATTCTGCTTATTATGCGACCGTTATGGCACAATTGCTTAAAAGGGAAGCCAAAGCAGTTTTGATTTGAAAGGCATTGGGTTGCCTGAACACTTTTCTTATAATCTATTTTTTGAGAGAACGGATTTATTAAGAATGGTGAAGCCAAAACTTAGTGTTTTTGTTTTTATTGGTTTTATCTGACCTGTATTTCCATACGGCGTCCTCGGACATTATTTACATTATTATTTTTTTATTTATTTATTCATTCATTCATTCTTTCCCTTTCTCAACCAGTGTTTTGTATCCTACCTTCGTTCCATCTATCTGATGAAGAACAAAGATGTCTTTGATGTGTTTCAACTCAAGCTCCCAGAATATGCCACGTGGGTAGATTCTCTAAATAAGCCTGGATACCTACATATCTTTGAGTCTGTATTTTGGCTCTCAAACCTATTCAGATGTGGTAAAATCCCTGTGCAACTTTTTCTAAAAAAGGATAAAAATCTATCTAAAAGAAAATGCAATCAATTTCTAAATTGAAAGACCTGCCATGTAGGGCTGGGTAGTTAATCTTTTTGTTTGAAATTCATAATTTGAAAGAGGGCAATTTTCAAGTCAGACTTTATTGAATGTTGACTCTGAACTGTGAAAATTTAATTTAAGCACTTTTTTAAGTTGTTCTTAGTTTATAGAAAGTAGATCCACCATGTCTTGTGTGCAATAACCCTAGTTTATTTATTTATTTATTTACATTTTCACCTCAAAAATTTTATTTATTTTTTTTACATTTTTCACTTGAGCAAGCCTGTCAGTAATATATTGATCAAATTGAAATTTTCAAACTGTTAAAAATGATCTTTTCTAAATGTGCAAAAAATGAATAATGATGAGGATGATAATTAGAAAAACTATTTGAATGTGATTTTGGAAGAAATCTGTTTTTTTGCTGTTGTAGGTCTCTAGGTTTAGCTGTTGCTCCTCGTGTGCGGTTCCTGAATAAGGCCCAAAAACAAAGAGAGACAGCAGTACAGGGGAGCAGCACTACTGCAGAGTGTGATTCTGATGAGGAACTTGAGAGCTTCAAGGCTAAACTCAGAGGAGCAGAGGAACCCAGCACACAGAGCTCTCAGTCTGAAGAGGAGGATAGTGATGAAGATGTGGACAGCAATGAAGAAGATCAAGAGGAGGATAACGAAGGAGAAGGAAATCCATTGAAGCCCGGAGGACTGCTTGGTGATGATGATGATGAAGACCTAAGGGATATAGACATCCTGACCATCAAACAGAAAGATGTGTTTAATGTCTGCGAAAGCGAGGAGGATGAACAGGTGAATCCCACAAATTTCCTTCTGTCCAATCACAGTTAATCTTTAAGATGCATTTTCGGTGATCATTATTTGGTGGTTTTTAAAGTTTGTGAACTTCTTTACTGCAGACAGGTCATAATCAAATAGGTTTTCTGAATGGACACATTAGTAATACAACAACACTTTACTGTGTTACAAAATTTTGTTTTAATAACATCACAGTATTCCATCCATCCATCCATCCATTTTCTGCCACTTGTCCCAAACGGGGTTGCGGGCGAGTGCTGGAGTCCAACCCAGAGCACGCAGGGTGAAGGACAGGGGACGCACCCTGGACAGGTCATCACAGTAATTTCATAAGTCATTTGCCTAGTACATGCTACATATCAGTTCATTTTTCTAAGGTTTACAAACCTTTAGAAGCATTGAATCATTTGATTATTTTATTTTACCATGAAAAATCTGTTCAAGGAAAAAAAAATGGGTGTTGGTAGTTTAGTGGTAGAGTACTTGCCTATGGACCAATGGCTCAAGAGGTCCCAGGTTCAAATCCCACCTCTAGCACTACCATCACTGGGTCCCTGAGCAAGACCCTTAACCCTGAGTTGCTCCAGGGGGACTGTCCCTGTAATTAGGACGTGTAAGTCGCTCTGGATAAGAGCGTCTGCTAAATGCCGTAAATGTAAATTTAGAAAGAAATGGATGATTCACTGACATTTAGCATGATGGACTGATATTCCTGTGTTGCATGCAGTACTGATAAAACCCATTAGGCTCTTAAGTTTACTGTATTTTTTTATTTTTTATTTATTTGTCATACAGCTCTCCCATATCTAAAGGAGAGAAATATGCTCAAGCTTGGCAGAGTTTAAGGAGTGTGTCAGCATTGTTTGTGTAGTTGGATACTCCTACTGCAACCTCCTGCAAAGTTTTACCTCGTTCTCATTATAAAACGCCTGAGTACACAATAAGCGAGGCATAGGTTTCTGCGGTCTGTGTAGTACTCTTTGTTGGCTTGTGTTATTTTCAGTGGACCCTAAAGGCACCAAATTATGTAAAACACCGCTGTGTATGCCTCTGCCAAAGAGAAAGTGAAAATTGTTTGACAAGCTTCAGAAGGTTGTAAGCCAGTCAAAACTATGACTCATAAATGTCTAAGTTGTGGAAGTGTGCTGTGCAAAAACAAAACCCAGTCATCCTTTGTTTAGAGGTTTTTGTTGTTAGCTGTTCTTACAACGCAGACTGTTATGAGAGACTGCGAGTGGTGCTTCATCTCTGTTCTGAGCATTGATTTTTGGAAATGCTGAAAGTTGCCTGCAGGTAATAATAAGCCTAAACTTCTGCAAGATGGAAGAAGCAGCTGCAGAACTATTCACTAGACAAGTGTATTCTTTGTGTATTTAACATTTAGTTTTTTCTTGTCTTGTTCACCACATTTTGTTGATGGTGCAGAAAAATGTGAATACTGATATATATTTGTCATATGGAACCTAAAGTATGCAGAGCCAGACTGACTTGATGGAAAAATTAATTGCTGTGCAAAAGTAAAAGATAACCTTTTAACTTACTTATTCATATATAAACCTTACTCCACATCAAATTGGAGCAACACCTGCAGTAGAATACAGAAACCTTACTTCATATCTCTCAGATGTCTGGTGTCTGTATTTGACAGTTCTGATAGTAAGACAAACAACTGATAGATGAATATTTAAGTCCTGAAAGAGACCATTTGATGGGTGTTTGGTGTCCCATTTTTTGCAAACAAATGTTTGAACTTTTTTCTTTGACTTGCACAAGAGCAAGAGTTGACATTATTGAAATGATTAAGGTGATTAGAATGCAAGTTGCATTAGGGGCAACAAAAGAGAGGACAGATTAAATAGAGATTCGATCTTCTGCTTGGATGTGGGATGAAAGGCTTTTTTGGGGGTGGGGGGTGTTTGAAAGAATGTTTTAGACATTTTATAAATTTTTACTAAGGCCATTTCAATGGGGCGGGGGGGGCTATGACTTAGAGTTTAGCATAACTTGCTTTAGAGTAGCTGACTTTGTAGTTACAGTTATCTTGATACTGATAACTTTTTTCTGTGCAAACTTTTTGACATATGGCATTGATTATCTGATTACTGTACATTGGCCTCTAATCTTAATGTGTGTACTTACACCATAGGAAACCATAACTAAAAACAAAAAGGAGTCCAAATTTAAGGAAGCAAAGAAAATTCAGAAGAGAACTTTCAAGGTGAACACCAAGAAGATCTTCACAGATGATGGCGAGGTTTGTATAATTCTTTTTCTGTGTAGCGCATTTGTTATTGTAGAGCAAAATATCCTTTGTTTGTAAGATGACACATTGCAGCGAAAATGATCATACCTTAGAACTAATACTGTTGTGGCCAAAAGTTTTGAGAACGACATAAGAATTGCTTTTTTTTGCTGCCCCAGGAGATGCTCCTTTTAAAGCATCCGGTCTATTATTCTAACTGATGAGATGACAGAGTGATCTCCAGCCTCATCCTGCTGTCAGGAGGGCCTTTTGTGACAGGGTTGGTTTTTTAGGGATCAAGTTAATTTTCCTGGTAAAGAGGGACTTAAATGATTCATCTGATCACTCTTCATAATGATCTGGAGTTTATGCAAGTTGTCTTTGTAAAAATTGAGGCAGTGAACGAGTGTAAAGGCAGGCTTGTTTAAAATTTTTATGGCAATAGAGGCTTGCAATATACTTCTAATTCTGAAACCGGTAAAGTCTTACTCTGAAGTAGCATAGAAGTTATTGTATTTGCGTTTTATGAGATGATGTATTTTGGTTGGGGGGGGGAAAGTCTAAAAAGTTATCTGAAATTATCATTGTCATATGAAAACTATATCATCCTAACAAAGGGGTGTGTGTGTTTTATCTTTTAAAATCTCTAATACAAAGACCTTGCACTAAATACATTTTAAACTTCTGGCTGCAGGTTGTGCAGCAGTGGCCTCCTCTGCAGAGAACCGTAGTGCAGGATGATGAAGAGGAGGAGGAAACGTCGGGCATTAATGTGGACGCAGCCAAGGAGCGGCTGCGCAGGGAGGACCAGGAATTTGATAAGAAGGAATATCGTAGAAAGATTCAAGAGAAACACCGGGTGAGAGTCCTGTTTTCCTGGTTCATATAAATGCCTTCCATGCTTTCCTTTGGCAATTTAAGGGATGGGTTAGACTCCTCCAAAGTCCTTATAGACACCGCAGTTATGTTGTCATACCTGAGGGCCTGTTATAGTGGGTTTTAAAGATGCATTATTTGCAATGAAACAAATGCCAGTTTAGCAGGTAAAATCCAAAACCTTTGTTAATTAAAATTAAGATCAATAATCTGCTACCATCTAACTCCTGCTATTAAATCTGTATTAGGACTGATTCCAGTTATGATGCTGGGGTTAAATACTTGATGCAGAACTTGATGCAATTTGATTTAGCCACTGGGTAATCTGAAAGGAACCCCTGATGCGTGGCCATCACAGGTTGAGGCAGATAAGAATTGCTGAGATGCCTGTGTAGGGTGCACAGCATTGAGCCCCAGGCACTGTACAGGAGTTGGGCTCATGAGTTATTACTGCAGAGCCACTTTCATGATGAGCTCCTAAATGATTGCTCTCCAGCAAGTTCATGTATTTTGTGCCTTCTCAGAGGAAAATAATTTTCATCACTAATAGCTGGGCCTCAGAAGCAAAAATAATGTTCAGTTTCTGTTGACTACAACGTTCACATTTTGTGGTTATTGATCTCGGACAAAGCTCTCCACTGAAGAGACATGATACAATGAGTTTTATAATTATAATAAAGAGCAGATGAGTCTTGTATTCAACAGTTCAAATAGCCACGCCTGTCCTCCATGGTCCTGAAAAAGAAGCCTAGGCCTCTTCAAAACTAGTCTAACTGTGATAGTGATAGATAGAGATGTGATAATTGCAAAGAATGAATTATTCCCAGAAAGACATTTAAAAAGTCTCTCTGTATAGATTCACAGGTGCATTTTCATTCAGTTAGTTAAAGTTTGCTCTAAAACTTTGCTCCGATACTGTGACCAATGCTAAACTTGATTTGTATTCCTGAACCACATTGCTTAGATTTTTACAGCTACTCCAAATAGTGGAATAAGCACTACTCAGGACAAATGCTGTGAATTGCCTGGTTGTCCAAAACTCATTTCATTTGTATTTTCGTGCAAGTGACCATGTGAAACAGGAACCCAATAATCAATCTCCTGCATGCACAAGTGCACATTAATGATTTTAGTTAGACCACACTGTGCTCTCTCGCTCATACTCTCTTCTCCCAGAAGTGCAGAGCTTCTAAATTTTTTTTTTTTTTTTTTTCCACCCCCAACATCATTTTCAGTAAAGACACACCAATAAAATCTAAATCCATTCATTTTACCTGTTGAAATCCTAGGCTTTTTATTCCATTGTTACTCTTAGCTACATTGATTTTCTATGGTCATTAACTACTGAAATCGGTCACATGTCATTAGTACATATTGCTCTGAGTAATGTTCATGTGATTAGAACTTGCCAGAATAATTCTAAATATAATTCTCCATAAATTCACCCTGGGCGTTTAGGTCACCTCACTTCAGAGCACAACAACATTCTGCCTTCCCATAGCCATTAAGCATAGATTTCTGAAGAACTAGCACTAGACATCATGTTGGCTGTTATTCAGGTAGAGGGTAAGAGGATCTAGTAAATGACGCAAAGAAATTGTCTGTAATTGTAAACTACAAGTGCACCTATATGGTCATTGGAAAATAAAAAATTTTCAAAACAAGGAAGGTATACTTGGTGAAACGGCTCATCTATGTATGTAGTTATGAGTGAAAAACAAATGTTAAATCGGTGCTGCACCAGCATTACTGTGGCAGCTTCTGAGGGAGCAAATTGTTTTGCTCTTTTGACTGACTGATGATTGCTTTTGAATCAGACTATGATTACATTAGGACATGAGTGCAGGTTTTGGCTTTTGCTCTTATGCAGTTTATCATTCTGTGTTGTTTGTCCCGAACAGGAGAAAAGGCTGAAAGAGAAGGCTGCACGAAGAGAAGCCAGCAAACAGAAGAAAGAGGTGAGTCTGAACACAAGCCATTACTCTACCTCAAGATTGAGCTATGATTGAGTGCAAACTGCCTTAATGATAAGAAGTTATTTTGTTCTTTCTGTAGTCATTTTCTGATTGCAAATTTGATTGTGTTGGATGGAGTATCTGAATGGATTTTCTCCTCCTATTTTGGAATAGGCAGATTCACCCTAAATATCCCCCAATCAAACAAATTGTTTTAAACAGCCTTAACATGACAATAATTAACAATAAAGTAACTAACTTCAAACACTTTTTTTTTTTCCTTTTACCCCAAATGTAACCAATCAAACATGGTTTCTGTCCAAGTAATCTTTTTAGTTTGGCCCCAACTCATATAGAAATGGATGACAAACCAAAATGACTTATTTCTATTTCTGACTTCTAAATGTGCATTTGTGTATAGAAGGACTTTTATCAAACTGTATATACATATACATTTTTTTTTAAATGATCAAAGTACCGCTTTCAGTTATGAAGCCTCAGCTTGAAATGATCTAAAATCCCTACAAGAGTCAGCGTGAGCATAAGTATGAGCAGAGAAGTTGTCATTAGTCTTTGGCCATTCGATGGACAGTCCATGATTTTGCACTGGCAGCTGTCATGTGTCCTCATGCTCTCCTCACTTGGGAATAGATCAGCCCACATCCATATGGAAATGCAGCTGGTCAGTCATTTGTCTTCTGATCAGTGCTGAGGCCTGTCCAAGGACAGTTCACTATTCATCACCCCCGAACAGTGAATTCCCCCAGTCCTTGAGCTCGTTGTAGGCCAGTGTGATATTGACTCTCAACCTGCTCCAGCTCTCTGCCAACCTAACAGCAAATCATTGAGTTTGGAAATGGTCATTAAAACTGGATTAAGGGTGTGTGTCAAAAAGTATTAGTGCTTTGTGATGCATTGTTCTGAGGGTGATGATATAGGAATCAATGATTTTGAAACAATGCTATAAAACGTTTGCCAAAAAAAAAAGGTTTACTGCAAAAAAGCTCTTTTTTTTGTGCCTTTTCTATTATATAATATATTATACTTTAAACTGTGTAAAATGTTTTTTTTGCTCACATGTTTGTATTTGCTGGTTTTCAGAAAACCCTGAAGTTTCTCTGATCAAGTGGAACCAATTTGTGTTGAAATTTGATATTTGAAAATGCACTGATTTTTCTCTAAAGAAGTAAATTTACACCGTTGAAAGTTGCCTCTTTACACCTCTGCAACGTAATGACTATCTAGCATGTTTAGAATTCGTTCTGCATATAAGGATCGGTGGTGCTCTGGGTCATTTAGCTGTTCTAAATAGTGCAGCTGCACCTGCTGCAAAGTGCTTGTAATGTTACTGTAAGACCACTTAGTGCCTGTGTTTT
The DNA here is from genome assembly GCA_017165825.1 of Hepsetus odoe. Lineage (NCBI taxonomy): Eukaryota > Metazoa > Chordata > Actinopteri > Characiformes > Hepsetidae > Hepsetus > Hepsetus odoe. The sequence continues at coordinate 14,446,248 of CM029381.1, read as the reverse complement.
GTAAACAGTCATTTCAGTAAATTTGTTTGGGTGAGTGTGAGTATTATGGTGCCCAGCGGAGAGGAAACACCCCAGATGCAGAATGGCCATTTTGAAAAATTGATGTTCACCATTACATGTTTCGAGTGTCACATGACACTGATGTTGTAAAATCTAAAATGGTTACAGCTTTCCTTCAATTATTCATGCTCAGAAGCTTTAGTGGCTGCTTGTGAGGAGTGATTGCTTTCGGGCTTATTCATGTGTGTGATGGCATTTATATACACAAGAACTGATGAGACATGGTTTGGGGCCTTTGCAAAATACATAATACCATTTTCAAATACTGGCAAGCTGCAACCGTTTAAGGAATTCATTTCCCCCTACCTCTGTGGAGGGGCTGAAGTGACAGTGCGTGTGATTGATGGGTTATTTAAAGCAGGGAGGGAGAAGATCAATGTGAGGAAGCAAATGCATTGAGTGTTTTGACTGGTGAAAGAGACACCTAGATCCTGATGGTGGCAAAAGAAACCAGATCCATTCAGTTCAGCCACTGCTAATGCATACAGTGCAACTTGGTTTCTGGATCCTATTGCAAAGTTGTAAGTCATTTGAAACATCCCTCTAATTGCCACACAGTCCTCTTTATCTTTTTTGTATCTTTTTCTCTACGCCCTCTCGGTCCCTACTTTGTCTCTCTCTTGTCCCTACAAATCATCTAAGGCATGAAAGGGGAGTTAGCTTTATTCAGCACACGTGGACGTGAGCCTTCAATCCACAAGTCTGTCAGCAGAATTTGAAATGAATAGCTCACAAAACAAGGTTATGTTATAGCACAGGGACAGCCTCTCATCTCTCCGCTCATGATCTGCCCCCTACTTGACCTGAAAAATCCCCCACAAAGATCCCTCAGCAACCTCATCATTTTACATGCAGCACCTTAGTCCTCAGTCCAAAAATATAAATATAAAACTGAAACTCATTTCCTGCTAAATTATTATATTTGTATATTCTGTAAGGAGGGCAGTTGCTCATGTGGGGATAGAACAAGTTCATAAATAGAGCAGCCCAGGACTTAAGTTGGCAATGCCAATCTGGGGCAAGTTACTTGTTGACTTCTAAAATGTTCCTGGCTGTTTGCCAGCTACTAAAATGGCTCTTATCACCTTGGCTTGTCCTGGGTTGCATAACAGGAGCCAAGGGGGAATATATATATATATTTTTTTTTTTTTTTTTTTTCTCCCTTCTCCCCCCCCCCCGTTCCTTTTTTCTTTTCTTTTCTTTATTTATTTATTTTTAAACAGTTTGAGTGCCCATTTCCACCAGGTGAATTTGACCCAAGCATTTTTACTGCATATGAAATATAAACTTTTCTTCCATTCTTACATAGTAACACTTTTGACCACTTAGTATATTTGTTATATTATTTAACAGTGCGGTCAATAAACATAAAAAGAAGTCTGGTTGTTTTATGATCAGGTTGACATGATGCAGCTCTCCCCTTTTCCTACAGGATAAGGAAGCAGGAGAAGACGACGACGATGACGATGATGAAGGTGAAGTGGTGGCCTACTTGTCAGGGGCTGATGAGGAGTTTGACCCCAGCATGCTGCCTGACCCTGACACAGTGCGAGATTCAGAAAATGAAGATGAGGAAAGGTAAGAATGTCCTCAGGGTGCTTTTGAAAACTTATCACTTGTGCTAATAAAATCTCCCTCTTTTGAAAAACAGTTCTCATACAAATGTGGAAAATGTATAGATATGGAGTCCTATAATGTTAATCTTGCTTCATCTTGCTGAACCGTTGTTTTGTTTTTTTCTGCTGAGGCCCACTATTTTTCTTTGTGTGTTTATGAACCAAAGAACACCATAATTAATATAATGTGAACCTTTTCTTCCTTTGGACATAAACAATGTTTTTGTTGCTGTGTTTTAGTTAGATATAAATGATCTCAGGTCTGATTGGCAGCTCTGTGCTTTGCCTATTTCAAAAAAATCCCTTTCATTTCACAAATTTCAATCCAGGGAATTCACATGCCGCCATTTTGAATACCTAAACTGGTGACCGCATACGTAGCAACTCAAAACATTTTACCATAAATCCCAGCTTTTCTGAGTTATGTGATACGCATATGTACACTTTAGCATGTTTGCCCACATGTAATCCAAAATCTAATGTCAGGATATCACTCGAAAATAAATTTTTGACAAAATGTCAGTGCCAGATCAGGAGTGTGACTTATACACGAGTAAATACAGTACTTATTAAGCATTGTATTATACTGTTTTTTCCTTCCCAAAAGTATATAAAATCTTAGTCTTTCTGCCTTTTACACTTCTTTAATATGCTGTGACATACAGTAAATCAGAGCTTTATCTTTTATCTTTTTTTTTCTATAGTAAACCAAGCCAGAACACCCAGTCATAATCCCCTAATTATCCCAAAATGAGAAATTGATTCTCCCAGCACTTAATTACTGCACAGGCTCTGCTGCTTCTCTCGCCCATATTGGGTCTACAGAGTTTCATTAGGTTTCCAGCACACTGGTCCGGTGTGTATCAGTCCTGGAGTCCACTGCATAATTGCTTCTCAGAAGGAGTTATTCCTTTATAGAAGAACAGGATTCATTTATTGGTTGGCAGTGTAAGGCATTGATCCCCATGCTGGCAGTGGGATAGTGCATAAAATGTGTAATTACATTCAGATTTAAAGTGGGAGATGGAGGGGAGAAGGTAATGTGGTCTTGCCTTAAGAGTGCTGTACAAAAGATTTATATTGTGGCTGCAAAGCTTAGCCTAGCCTTCCTGTTCTCGCTTCTGTCTCGTCACTTTTTGATGTACCTTTTTTTTTTTTTTTTTATTAAACTGTTCCTTTCACACTTTCTAACTTGCATTCCTCTGCCTCTGTATCTCCTGTGTCCTATGTGTCTATCTCTCTCATTTATTCATACATAGAAATTTTTCATTCTTTTTCTGTCTCACTTCATTTGTTTACATTCTGTTTCTTCCATCTCTTTCTGTCTCATAGCTGTTTTCATTCATTCCTCTTTCCCTGCTGTTTTTGCTCTGCCTCTTTGTACCCCCCCCTCGATCTCACTCCCTCCTTTCTTTTCTTTCATTCATTTATTCATTCAAGGGTTTTTCCCTCGTTCTTGTGCACACATTCACACACACACCTTGCTTTTCTCTGTGATGTGTATAAGGTGCTGTGGGTCAGGTGACGCGGGTGGCTCCCTACAGCTCAGACAGCAGTGCTGCGTCTGATTAATGGCTGAGGGCTGGGTGTTTACTGCATGGCTACACTCTGCGAATGCAGGAGAGGCTTGTGCTGCCGTAAATCTGATGGGTGCTCTCTTGCTCTCCCTCAAAATCACTCTCTCTCTTCAGTCACGCTGTATTCCAGAGCAGCCGCTGTCGCTTTAATGCTGGGCCTGGTTCCAGGGGCTGCACTAAAGCCTCTGCTCATTTGTGTGTGCTACCTGTCCTCCCTGCACGCTCCACTGCCCTCGCACACCACCTGTCACTGGCTGCATCTGCCTGGCTTCTCTCCACACACCCCCACCTCTGGAGCGCGGCCTCTCTGCGGCTACTTTATCCCCCTGTCCGCTTGCATTAGGCGCATCTATACTGTTCCTAGCTCTGGTGCATCCTTTATGGATGGTACCATCAATGCCTCTTGATACAGTCAGAGCCTTGCCAGAGCTCTCTTGTCCAAATTAATATTCAGTGGAATGTGTGTGCGCTGTTAGGAATTGGCCAGTGATTTATGGGTGCGAGTGGAAATCAACAGACCTTAAAAGGCTAATGATGTGTGCTCGCTACAAGCCTGACTGTTAAATAGATTGAATGACATTTAATGCCCTTTCATGCAAAAAGTCAACAATGAGGCTTTCATGCAAAAAGGTGGCAAAGATTCTTTCAAGGCATTACATGATCAGGATGCACACGAGGGCACAGAGGTAGTTTACATAGCTTAATACAGTCCACCCTTGGAACCTAGGAACTGCCTGAATTAAGTGCAGCTCTTGACTACACTGTTTGCCATGGCTTTGTTCTGATACTTCAATGTTAAAAAACATAGCAGTGGAGGAACAATTTAGATGAGATGTTTAAATAATTCAGGAGCAGGCCTAGTTGGACTCATTTAGTGGGATAATCCAAGCAGCAGCACACGAGTGTGCTCATGCATACACATCCCTCATCACACAGGAGCCTGGCGAGCTCTTTAAAGTTGTCAGGAAGCAATTCTGCCCAAAGACAAAGACCCTGTCTGAGAGCTGCCTGCTTACATAGCTCTCTATCTGCTGGCCTGGTGCTATAAAAATGACCTGTAGGAAAATAAAATTGATAGGAAGAATACACAAAGAACTGTTCATTATCATTTCAACTAATGTGTATCTGCAAAGCCCCAGGTGTTTTTCATTTCTTTTCTGCCACACTTCCCTTTGTACTGTATGAAACATTCATGTTAAATGAACCAATAGAATTGGGTCAATTGTCTGGAATATAAATGTTACATACATTTTAGTAAGTTGAAGAAGCATTGAAATGAATAGCTAGTGAAATGAATAGGATAATACAAAAAGCTTAGCATGAATGTATTATGGGAAATCACATCCTTCACTAAAATGAGCCAATTGCCTTGTTCATACAGATGCCTCCCCCCCCAGATGCCTCCCCCCCCCATTTATCTATCCATCTATCTATCTATTTATCTATTTGTCTGTCTATTTATTATAAACAACATTTAGTACTGCTCATTTTCACCCACTAGTTTGGACTCCTAATCCCAGGATGCAAAGCAAATTGTGGGTGGAATTTCGAGAGCACGCTGCTGCAGATTGGCGTGGCATCACTAGAAATCAAACAACCTCCCAGGAATGTAGCCAGTGCAACATCATTTGTGATATTAAGCATAACAAAAAAGTCATTCATCGTGTGATTTAGCCATTGACTTTGTCTAAAAGCCCTGATATCAAGTGGAATTTTTTTTTTTTTTTTCAGGAACAGTAATGAGTTATTCCCCTTTTGTTTTTGTTTTTTTATATATAACCATTTATATCCTGCCTCTTTTGAAACAGTGGCCCTGAGATTACTGGAAAGAAAAGGACCCGCAGCAGCAGCAGCAGTGAAGATGAAGTTGATGATGGACACTGGGGAACAGGGAGAAAGAAGGCCAGGCAGGAATCCTCAGGAGCAGAGCCTCTGGACACTGGCCTTTCTCTGGCTGAAGACGAAGAACTGGTGCTGCATTTGCTGGGCAATCGGAACTAGTTTCACTAAATCATGCAACCAAACTTAGCCCTACCCTCATTCTTATTCATTTCCCACAGAGGACTTGGAGTTGTGGCGTAATCTTTGTTTATACATGATGTAATTCCCTTTTTGTGAAATCTTGACATTGAAGACATTAAACATTTCTAAACTTGCCTTTAGAAATTGTATTTTGCCTTTGTTTGTCTCCGTATCTCTGCATTGCAATCTGTTCTCTCTTTAGAGAAACCTTCAAAAATTCTCATCTGGCCACAGATGACTTGAAAGTGGCTTTTTTGCAGTAGGATGCAAAAAACTACTTTGCTTATGCCAATCTTGTTTGGGGGGGAGTTTAGCTCTCAGGCTCATGTATTTTAATTGAACTACTGTCATTATTTTTATAGCTTGAATGCACGTCCTTTCACAATACCCTTCCACTTGGCATGCATGCAGTTTTCCCCATTCCCCTTCCTGAGATTTAAGTAGAAGAGAGAGGCTCTATGCGTAGCTTTTGTTGTTCTCTTGTTAAAGCAGAAAGGCCATGTGCTGAAGTATTTAGTTATCTGCATTCAGCCAGCTCATCTCTGGAGAGCATGTGCTTTGGCGCTACATGAGAAGAATTGACTCTCTGCCATGGCTTAGTATGCAGGCGGCTTTGAAGTCATTTTAGTGACGGCCTTAGATTTGTTGCCTTGAAGGACTTCTATGACCAGCTTAATATTTTGATCCCCGCTGCTCTTTAAATCACATTGGCGCTCTTCCTGAGCGTCATCAGGACGAGGTGCTAATTTCGTCTCTCATTTGTGCACTTATTATTTCAATCTCAATTGGAAAACTGTTAAATCTCTTCTTGGAGAAGTAAATTGTTTCCCAGCCATTGGGGTCAGTTGATGTATGTTTATCCTCACACACTTCCTTTCACAAGCACAGCTGTGAGTCAGAGCTGCGGACAGGGCTGGCAAACACATAGATGAATAGTGTTTGTGTACTAGGGGCTAGAGTGACTCTCTTTTGTGTTTTGGCTTTGTGGGTGCACATTCATCCATCACAGATGTGAGTTTATTAGGAACCCCTGCTTGCTGCCTTTGAGAGCCATTTCCCTCATCGCTATTTCTCTGCTCTAATAACTGTTTCAGCACAGAAGGGTGTGGAAGGTTCAATTCTGCGCCTGGGCCATTTCTGAATAACAATGCACACGAAGCAAAGTGGGAAGACACAATCATTAGAGCTAATGCTTAGATTGCCAAGCCTTTCACAGATAGAAAGGAAGATGCTTTCTGCATGTAAATGCAAGCCTCCCTAGAAAGAGTGAGGGCTTTTTTCTTCTTCTTTTGGAAGAAGGTAGTCCAGTAACCATTTTGAGGAAGCAGGTATTGGTGAAATATACATGTTTATTGTTTAACACAAAGCTACTGAGGATTTGTCTTGGCGTGAGACACATTATTTATGAATGAGTGCGTTGTCATGGCTAATTACAGGCTGTGGGTTCACAGCAGTCTCCCCTAAGACGGAAGACAGTCAGAGTCGTCACAGTCTGGTGGACTTGGGGATTTATTGCATTTGGATCTCTTTCTTTAAGTGGCTCTGGCCAGCTTTAAGAGCGGTTCCTGAAACAATGTACTTGAGGATGTTAAAGAGGTGGCCTGTGGAATCCCTTAGATTTGTGTTTTATATCTAAAATCATGAATTCAAATAAGTGATATGAACCAGTGACTACTCTCTGGATTTATAGTTATTAGTGGTTGTACAAAAGGCATAGTAGGTTTACTTCTAAAACAGTGTTGCTTGATGTGAATTGGTTTTTAACTGTTCGTTTTTTTTTTTTCTTGATGCAGTGTGCTGTGACTGCTGCACTTGTGAATGGAACCCAATTTATATACCCAAATGCCCAAAGGGTGATAAATCTGTAGTTTAGTGCCTTGTCTAGGCCTGTCGGTTTTAAATGCCTGATTGTTTTGGATGGACCGGACACAGCTGGTGCAACACAAGCTCCTGAAAAACAGACGGGTGCTGAGGGAGGTGGAGCAATTGCACAGAGAGAACTACTTCCCAGAGTCCCAGGCTTCTACAGCTAGTGAAGAATTTCATCGCTCCATATTTGCTGATTATCTACACTATACATTCAAAAGTATCCACCCACTGCTTCACATTAAAGCAACTCACACGTCTGAGTTCACTGTGCTGGCTGGAGGGTATCAAATAAAAGGTTATCTCCATGAGAAATGGAATATGGTTCATTACAAATGTCAAATCGCTCTGTCCGCTGTTAGATCTCATGGTAGTGTCTTTTATACTGCTCTGTCCCGTCGTCTCTGATGACTTATCTCATTTTTGCAGATGCACAAGACGAGTGCAGAAGCCCAGCACTAATAATCCTACACTTTTTAAACACCATTTCTTTTTACAGGCTTTTAAAATCTGTGTCTGCAATTAAGGCTTTTCAGCCTCTTCAGGTCGTTTGAGTTCTCTACACTCCAGTGTTCAGCACTGGACAGGGACACCAACCCCTCCTCGCAGACAGTTACGCGCAGCCTGCTTTCAATCTCGATGGTTTAATTAAACCCGCTCTCTCAGTGTGCAGGTCCGGACTACAGGCTCTGCAAGCCTGTCTCTCCTTGTGACCGTGTTCCACATTTTAAAGGGAGAATCAGTCTTTCACAAGCTTCTAGTTCATATCAGTTTAAACGGGATTAGTTAGTCTTGGCTTGTAGACCAGCTGGACCGGAGGCTTTGAATGAAGCTTTACGTCAGCGACCAGGCTGAAGTCAGAGAGATTTCCGTGTGTGTGTGTGTGTGTGTGTGTGTGTGTGTGTGTGTGTGTGTGTGTGTGTGTGTGTGCGAGAGAGTGGAGGTGGTGTACTGGATGTACTGGATGTTAGCTCGGGCACTACCGGCACCAGACACTCCTATCAGGTAAGATAATGATAGAAAATAAGAAAATCATCACATAAAAAACTCTGTAACGGTGCTTGTTTGGAGGCATGTTCATAGCCCTGGAGTAGTTTTCCTTTCCTGAAGCTGATATTGATTGATTGGCGGAGAATGGAGCGACACTTTGCATGTTTTGCAGGACACTGATCTGATGTTTGCCTCTTTTTTGAAAGCTGTCCATTTGGATCTTCAGCGTAAAAACGCCGCGTCCAGAGGCGCTTTCGTGCAGACACGGCGATCGGGGACAGGGCAGAACGAGCAGAGTCGAAAGGAGCCGAGAAAATGCCCTTCAGCCCTCTGGCCATGAGCTCCGGAGCGGCGGGGAGCGGGGCTTTCGGCGGGGGGCTCGAGAGCAACGGCACCCGCAGCGAGAAAGTTGAGCACCTGCCGCCGCCTTTCTCCTCCACTTCTGCTCTCACTCTGCTCGGCGTCGTGATCGTGGCGATCGTGGCGCTGTCTCTCACCACACACCGCTGCCACAAAGGCAGGATGAGGAGGAGGAAGATGGAGAGAGCGCAGGAGGAATATGAGCGGGACCACCGCAGCCCCGTCCCGGCCAGAGCTCAGCCTGGTGTGGGGCGTTGCGCCATCGTCCGTCCCGCTTCCAGGGACGCGTGGAACGGACCGCCTTCCCCTGACAAGCCGAGAGCATCCCCTGATGCTCCATCCACCACTTCACACACAGAGACCGGGGGCAGGGAGGGAGCAGACCCCGAGGCTGCTGCCGTGTCATGATAACCTGAAGATGTACAACTACTTTGGACTTTGTAAATATGCAGAGGTGAAACAATCAGGTCCGGAACTCCACTCCGGGATTTGCCCCCAACTGCCTGCTTTCTCAGATGAGCTTGAGCCACCAGTTGGGTTGACCATGCAGTTGAAACAAAATCCTGGAGTGGACGTACTTACTTTCTGGATCTGCTTTTCCCACCACGTGCACCAATAATTGCCAACAATAATGCCATTTCTTAGTAGCATTAACATCCCTGGAAATACCTCTGGTTTCTGCACCAGAAAGGAGTTCCACCTTGACATGCAGTCTTCCCCCAAGCCTTGAAATATATATATATATATATATATTTTTTTCTGTACATACAGGCCAAGTCAGCGATGTATGCTGAAGAAACTGGACAGGACAGTTTTGGGACCACAGGAGGGTTTTCATCAGTGGACCTGGAGCACTGTCCAAGGTGCTGATTGTGAACTTACTTCTACTGAGGAAATGATTTGAGTGAAATGAGTGAAGTGTCTCAAGATTGTCTTAATATGAAATGAAGTCTACTCATTTTAACTAACTTCAGCCTGCTCTGTATGAAAAGCAGCTCAGACAATGTATACACCTTTTTGCCTGCACTACTTAAAATATTTAGATGATGCAGTTTTTTGTCACTTTTTATTCACGTGATCCTTAGTCTTGACGTCCCATCAGAGGTCATTCTAGTCAGTCCACGTCAATTAAAGCAAGAGTGTTAAGAAGTCCATTGCACACAGCACATGTGTTAAAGCTCTGTCATCTAAGGAGGCCCACTGAACATGAGTCAACTGCAGGAAAAAAGGAAATTAACATTTTTCTGTTGTTTTCTTATATAGCTCTCAGAATATTTTATAATGTATTATTTGACATACTGTGGTTGCAAGTTCTCAGTGCTAAATAAAGATTATGAAACTATGTATTTAGGGGAAATTATTTACTGTTGAATTTTTTTGGGGGGTGGGGGGATTTCACAAAACACCTTCATCTGATAGAGTTAAGAGTTCATTCATTCATTCATTCATTCATTCATTCATTAACCTAGCCATCAATTTATTTACATTTTTAGGCAATTTAGTTTAGCTTAACAGTTCCCTTACTCCAGAACTGTTTGCCCCCTTTGTTTTGAGTGAACATCATTCTGTACTCTACTTTGGTTCTCTGATGTAGTCTATGCAGAATTTCACTCATTTTCAGTTGTGGTGTTCTTTAACAGAATACTGAACAAGTCAAAGATTGTAATGCAGCCTGACCCCAGTCAAGAGTATCAATCAAAATATAAATCTCCAAGAGACTCCCAGTGCACAATTTTGTCCACCTGTAATCATTCACTGCACCATAAATAGATCCTTGTCTGTCTAATTGTTAAATTATTGTAAAGTTATTCAGTGTAAATGGCTTTAATAAGCTATGGCACAGGAATCTATAATAATTAATAAAGCCCCAAATTCTGTTTTACTGCTGGTAGATAAAGCGGATCTTTTCCTGGCAGGAATATGTCTTACAGCGTCCAGTGTCAGAGACGAGTGCAGGCAGCTCTGAGAAAAGCTTCTTAATGTGTCCTCATACCGATACCCGAGAGACATGACCAACATCACTAGTCAGTTTTTTAGCATAAGACAAGAAGCTAGGAAGACGTCCCCAGGCGCACTAAATTTTTGCTCTTCAAGGTTATTTGGAGGTTGAGAACTGATTCAGAAGAGCAGCTGCTAAGCTAGTCCAGTGCCTCAAAATGATTTGCTATTTGAAAGCTTGGGTACCAAGGAAAAAATTGCTGATGCGATTCATTTTTACCAGCATATTACTTTTCTGTTACAGCATGTTACATACCATTCACCACTGCTGCAACCTTTGGGGCAAGAAGCTATTTGGTTATAGAATATTCACCTGCCGTTCACTGTCAAGCTCAAGTTGGATTTATGTGTGCCAGCATCTTTTCCTTGATAAAAAGTGCTCTTGAGTTTCAACTTGGCATCATAAAATCCACAGCAAATTTCTCAAGAACAAACAGACTGAAATGCTTAAGACTACATTTATTAGAAACTAAACTGTCAATCATAACCTTAACAGAGGCTCCAGGGTCCCATTAACTAAAATGTCTTCATTGCCAAAGGTTGTTGAATCACTCTGGAACATGTTTGGGGCAGATCAGTGCCTGTAGGGGGGACGCTAGTCTGCCAGTCATATGACAGCTACAGCAAATCAGCATCATCCAGCATGAGTAGTCCCAGCAAAGCCTGCTTTATTTAAAGCCCAGTGAGGTGCTTAAACGGCCTGACTGTGCACCAGGACTGCTCTGCAAAAGACCTGGACCAAAGCTCTGAGAGACAGCATGGCTGACAGTAGCATGAGAATCAGTGGGGGAGCTGTCAGATTTGGGGCCACCTATGGAGGCAACCGACTGTTCTCTTCGGCCAGGGGCACTGGAGGCTCTGGCGCAGCCTTGTCACGCTCACTGGTCTTGGCAAGGGGAGCTGGTGCTGGGGCTGGCCTTGGTATAGGTGCAGGGCTTGGTTTGGGTCTAGGAGTGGGGGGAGGCCTGGGGTTTGGTGCTGGTGCTGCTGGAGCAGGTCTTGGCCTGGGTAGTGGGTTGGGTCTGGCTGCTGCTGGAGGTGCCAGAGCAGCAGGCTTCAGGGCAGGTGTGGCCCCACTGAGAGCTCGCCTAGGAGGTAGAGTGTTCAAAATCGGAGGCTATGGCTTCAACCCATCCTTCCTCAGCTCCACCACTGCAGCAGAAGTGGGTGCCAGTCCTGTGCCTAGCATTGACCCTTCATTGCCATCTCTGGACACCGTTCAAGTCACACGTTTGAAGGAAAAAGAAGAACTCCAAGCCCTCAATGACAAATTTGCCTCCTTCATTGATAAGGTTAGTTTAAAGACTCTCTCTAAGCAAACATTTGGCATGTTGATCATTTGTTTGCTACATTTACGTCCTTCAGGATTAGAACTGAGAAATGAGATCCTTAAATAATTCACAAAAACTTGCTCCATGCTTATGAGTGATGATATGAGCGTTGTCAGTGAAAATGTTTGTGCTCTGAGGTTCTGTGTAATTGATGTTATTTAGGCACGATCCCTGGAGCAGCACAATGCTGTTCTGAAAGCCAAGATCTCCATGTTCACCAACCCTGAGCATGGTGGCCCTGCTAGTACCTCTATCCTTCTCACATCAGCCATTGGTAGCTACAAATCCCAGATTGACAGTCTTACTGCCACCAAAGAGGCCATCATTGCTGAGATTGAGCACTACAAGGGCATCATTGATGATGTGCAAGCCAGGTCAGATTTACCTGTTTAAATTTGAAAGTGCAGAGTTGCGTGCATTGACTAGAAAACAGTGGGGGAAGGTGTGAGTGCAATGTTGGAAAAGAACTAAAGTTAATCAGGATGAGTTTTTGTTTGTTTTTTTGTAGGTATGAAGAGGAGACAGCTCAGACCAAATCTCTAGAGATGGACTGGTCCACATTAAAGGAGGTAAGAATACTTCCTTAAAATGTAGATTGCATTCATTTGTGCTGTTGTATTATACTCATGCCTTTATGACATTTTTCAACAGGAGGTGGATAGCCTCTATCTTACCATTTTTGAGTTGCAAACCTCCATTAGTGGGCTGGAAGATCAGATTGTTCTCTCTAAGCAGGTGTATGACTCTGTAAGTGTTTATCGCTGAATAAGCTTTACATAAATATTTCCTAGTGACAATATGAAAGGCTTGGTCACTGTAGCAGCATAAAATATTACAGATTGTGTCACTGCTTATGAGTGTTTGTGCTTTATTTTTAGAAAGTGAAGGAGGTTAGGAACATTGTGACTGGCAGTGTGAAATCAGCTGTTTCCATCTCAGTGGATAACACAGCTCAGGCGCAGGACCTGACATCTGCCCTGGCTGAAGTTAAAAGCCACTATGAAGCTCTGGCTCAACGAAGCAAGCAGGATGCTCTCCTTTCTGTGCAGGACAGTGTACGAGGCCTTTATAATCCAATTCTAGAGACAATCACTGTGTTCCCACACTGAATTACACGGTCAGGTCTTTGAGGTTTACACAACTCAATTACATGCTTGTGGCTCCTCCTAGTGGCAGTTAAAATTTCCCTGATAAATTTTGACACTGACTTGTAAGCTCTACTCAGACATCCAAAGATGGGACTTTGCTTCACTGCTTCAGTCTCATTTGTCCTTTTATTTTTTTTATTTAGCTCTCCATGATGACCATATCATCCCAGCCCAGCACCCAGTCCCTCACTACAGCCAAAGAGGAACTGAGAGTCTACAAGCTGCAGGTTGATTCAGTGCAGAGGGAGATTGACCGCCTGAAATCACTGGTGTGTAGCTACTTGACAGTGTTGCTGAAACAAGTACCTGTTAATCGCTTAAATCCTGTATGTTTGTTTTTAACTACATAAACTACTTACTCGTGATGCTAATGGTTGTCAAATTTCTAGCACTAATTGAATTATACATAACAACTCAGATTTAATCTGGGGGCTTATTGTTTCCAAGTAAAACAGTACCTGGTTTCAAATACAGATGGATATCCACTTGAATTTTCACTTTTTTATTCAGTAATTATATGAAATATTGGTTTTAATTGGTTTCATTTAGGTCTCAATAATAAAAAGAGACTGCTAGCAGGCCCTGGGCATTTAAGGGATTAATTACTATAATAACAAAAAGATTTTCATTCAGAGTCATCATTGTGTGAGGTGTGGATTTGTGAACTTGTCTGATCGTGTGTGATCTTGTGCCTACCAGAACATCCAACTGGAGTCTCAGGTGGAAGAGGCTGAATCTCACAGCAGCTCCCACACTGAGACCTATCAGGAGCAAGTTGCTGTTCTGAAATCTCAGCTCGATGAACTTAGAAAGGTACATTTGCTCTGCAAACCTGAAGACATATATCTGAAGATGTATGTGTCACAGTGTGTGTATAGAGTGTTAATTCAAAATGTTAATGTCTCACTGTGTTTGAATACAAAAAGAAAAGAATTGCATGATGCATAAAATAGATTTTTATGTCGGTAACAAAAGGTTTACTTACTTATTATCACAAATAAAGTCAGTAATATCCATGACCAGCAACTCATATAAAGAAAAGGAAAAAGTGATAAAATGTCGGATTCTGAAGTTAAATAGAATTTAATCTAATGTTTATTCATGTATTCCTGGTTTTATGTTTAATAGAAGAAAATAATCAGACATACAATAGCTGAATTGAAGTTTGATTTTTGCGGACATGATTCAGCACACCGTTATGTCACCATTCCTCAGGGCAACCTATTGGGAAGGGGTTCGAACCCCCGATCTTCCGATCATGTGGCTAACACCCTAACCACTAGGCCACCGCTGCCCCTTTGATTTAGTATATAAAAAAAAAAAAAAAAAAACACTGAACACACAGTTACCAAACCATTTATTCTGACCAATAGTGAGTGCATATTGTCTTACATTTATTTTTATGTTCTGTAGCAAATCACACAATATGGACAAGAATACCAGGAACTCCTGGCCAGCAAAATGTCTCTAGATGTAGAAATCACAGCCTACAAGAAACTCCTGGACAGTGAGGAGAACAGGTAAAGCAACCGAATACACACCATCAAAGATTCTTGCCATGTGTTTCTCCATAACTGTGATCACAGAAAATTATAATGGGGGCTGTGGATGTGTGTGGGTGTGTGTGGGTGTGTGTGTGGTGAACTAGGTTGAAGTCTGGGGGAGGTGTCACAGTGCACATGTCTAAGACAGCAGTGGGAGGAGGAGCAGGAGGTGCTGGAGCTTTGTCCCTAGCTGCAGGAGGAGGAGCAGGAGGGCTGGGTGGCGGCGCCAGCCTTGGTCTGGGAGGAGGATATGGCCTTGGGCTGGGCCTGGGTGGAGGCCTAGGAGGAGGTCTTGGAATGGGATTGGGAGGGGGATTAGGTGGAGGATTTGGAGCAGGCGGGAACAGCTACCTGTCATCTAGCCTGAGCAGCAGCGCACGTAAGTAAATGTCCTTAGGAGCTTGTGTGTGGAGTACCCTGTTGTGCATTTGTTTACCATGCTACTACACAATTCTATACTGTCAGATTCTATAGATTCTATACTGTCACTGATGTGAATCACAACCCTTAGGAGGCATAAAAGGTATTTGATAGCTGATGTCCTCCTCGTGTATAAATTTAAGCCTGCTAAACATGAACATGTGAGTTTATCACTTTCAGTTCAGTTTCCCCACAAGTTGCATTGAATCTGAAAGTCCAAATACATTTGACCATTGTACATTACTGGCATCTCAGATCATCCCCTTTGAGTTCCATTTTGTATTAATATATTGTAGTTGACATTTCAAGTGTGATCCATTTTTATGACAATACATTTTTATTTTACTTTAAAGGATTTCAAGTACTGATATAAGATTTCAGACTGATATCTTCTCTGTTACCACAAACAATTCATTTTCTGGTTAAAAAAAGTTTACTTGAAATTCATTGGCCATGCTTTACCAGCACAATGTTGTGAGTCAGCTGGTTTTGCTTTTTTATTTTAGGGAAAAAAGTGTTAAAATAATTATACTATATTCTAATGATAATGATGAAGGTAAAAAACACTGGTATATTCTTACCTTTGACACAAGCCCTTCCTGAACTGAAGTTCAATGTCTGAAAGTGTGATAGGGCTTGGCAAAAGGAAGTTGCAGAAAATACCAATATGGTTTTCTTGAGTATCCTTTTACAAAACTGTTCAGAAGGAATGATTAAACAAGTGTTCTCTTTTCTCCCAGTGTCATCCATTGTTTATTAAAGAAAACCACCGAACAGCACTGTGTCCCCATACCAGCAGCACTGAGGGAAGAAGCCAGAGAACAACATTTTCAAAGTTATAGGTTCCTCAGACAGAGAAAATACTTTTAAAAGGATTGTAATTTTGTGTCTGTGTGTGTATACACACAGTGTCATCAGATACCTCAAGATATCAAGGCCTTGGTAATACTGGAGTTGTGAGATTCTATAGAATATTATCTGCATCTGTATCCAGTTTCTGTACAATTATTGCGATAAAACACAATAAAACAATAATCAATTAATAATGCTGTGTATGTGGTAAACCGTTAAGTTGGTTTTGAGCCCAGTGATTACAGTTATTTTTACTCTTAAGACTTAAATAAACTGTCACTTTAAATTCTTTTTTAAATACAGTCGCAGAAGGTTTCATGGAATATACATCGAGGGGTTGTATTTGTTTAATTGACCTGCACGACTACTCTCCACCCATAGAGTTAATTACTCACCAGAAATGGGAGGCCAGGGAATTTTATTTTTATATAAATCAGTTTTATTAATTTTTCACAAATGATAAACGTTGTTACAATTTCTTTCAAAAAGGGCCTTTCAAAGAGCCTGTTAATATGTGGCTGCGGATCAAATCAAAGGGAACTTCAAAGGGAAACACATGCTCAGACTTTGAGCTGTGTTTTAACCTTTAACATTTTAGGTGAATCTTTCTTTTAGGTTTGTGACAAAGGTTTCGTCTTGATATAGCTTTCTTTGAAGACAGAGCAAACAAATACCAGCTATGTGTGAAAAGCAGGTCTCTGCAGATGCTGCGGAGGTGCTGTTTTTAGAGAGTAATTACAATAAATGGGATTAACATATAATGTATTTTTGCAGTCATCAATCAACTTGATAATTGATAACCCCAACACTATCTCAAGCCTATAATTCATTTGGCCAGGCAGTAGTATATTTGTAAAAAAAAAAAAAACCACTCCTTTACTTTCTGAATTTGTATTTGTAGAAAAGAAACAAAGAGTCATTCAGAGATTGTTTTGGAAGCGTGTTATTAAAATGCAGTTGCTTTGTAGATGTTTAAACTATTTGTTAAATTCACCAGATATTTTAAACTATACTTACTCACCTTTGTAAACCCAACACAAATTCGAAAACCCAACCCGGACCTAATCCTAAATATAAACTTAGTCCTGTATTCGAATTAAATACATGAATATATGAAACGTTTGTAGTAAATTGCCTTTGTAAAGTCACTATTATCTGATTAAAAAAAAGATGTACACAGATGGTGGTTCTTTCTTTGTGGTGGTCCTCTGTCCAGCACACCAATGCACGGATGTGGTTGAGTGCAGTTTGAAACAGGAAGCAGCAGTGCTACCTCTGCAGTCTTTTATAAAGTCACCAGCTTTGACTAGAAGCTGCTGCACTAGAATGGATGCAAATTGAGACATCGGTTTAAGGTAACACATTCAGAATGATTATATTTTCACAACAGTCACAGCACTTTATAAACTTTACTTTTGTAGCAGCAGGTAGCAATAGAAAAACAAGTCTGAAGGAAGTTGAGCTTCATCCCTTATTTGATTACTTAAAATTTTAATAAAATGTGAAGCTCAGTATCTCAACCATGTTTTTTTCACATTATAGGTCTTTACAGCAATGACTCCAGCATGCCTGCTTGTTAAAACGAAATGCAGCATTTTATTGTAAAAAAAACCCACCTTTTTAATACTAATACTAAAACTAATACTGTTTATTTATGCTGATTATATGCTTGGTGGATTCATTTTTTGCCTGTAAATGTGCTGCAATTTCTTTTACATTATAGCATTTTATTAATTCCAATGTTTTACTACATTTATGAGAGAAGTGACGAGGACATATATATAGTTTTACTTTAAAAGTATCAAAAACAATAGGGAGTTCCTGTAACAAAATAAAAAGCAATTTTGTAAAGTCAGAACAGCTTTCAGAGTGAATATCTCATGAAACGTATGACATTGCCTAGTTATAACAACTCATCTAAGCTTAAGGGGTTATTTCCCCACTTGCGGTTAAGCTTCAGTTGTTAACAGGAAAACATACGTTTTTAAGAAATGAATAAGCCATGAGAGCCTGACATCACCACTAGTATCAGCCATGAGGAAGATTATGATCTCAGAAGCATCAAGTTGTCCTGGACTATGTTCTCCACTTCAAATCCTTTTTCACCTTTGCACTGTGAATCTTGTTTGTTATTTCTGCTTCTAATCATAATCACAACATTTTACTGTCTAAGGCATGGTTGAGATCACAAGCCAGCAAGGAGCCATCCTTGCCTTCGTGTCTCTAGTCACACTCGGGTTTATTTCATTCATCTGCCTGGGCTGTAGAAGGAAATCTAGTAAGTGCCATTTAGACCTACTTCTTATCCCACAAGCACATACAACAGCAGTAATATAGTATTAAAGTTTCTAAGTATTAAAATCATATTTCTTTCCCAGAGATAGTTCAGGAAGAAAACCAGCTTTATATTCCACAAATATTGTGAGTTATCTAAGAGTAAATTACCTGATTTAATGCTCTTGCGTGATTGTTTAATTATTTTATTTTATTTCTTGAAATGAAATGAAAACGGAGAGTGGAAATAAATTCCATGTTTACTATTTTGCCCTTATTTAGTCAGCGAGAAGGGAGCAGATTTGCTGTGATGCGATCTAAAACAGGTGAAGTACTTCATTTTGCCATTTCCCCTGTGCTTTCCCCACCACCTGCACTTATTGTGTATTGGAGGCTACATGTTTCTACACTGCATACATTACATCTACATTGTCCAAATGTATGACAGGGCTAATCACACTGTTATTGCATGCAACTTCCATGACTTAAGTAAGATAACTGCCTCAGCTGCTTGCAGCATTAATTATTTTGGCAGATTGAAGCTGTTTTCTATGTCCAGTTTTGAGTCATAAATAATAAATCATAAAAAAGCATCTTATTTTACATGCTGTTTGATGTTTTACTGATATATAAAAAAAGAATTTCCTAAAAGCTATCTCCCTTCACACATTTTTCAGTTCTCATTAAAATGATGTTAACATTAACATTATGAAGTAGAACAGGTAAAGTAATGTACAGGTAATTCTACTAAAAGTGCAGCGTTCTTAAGATAAAAAAGAGTAAAGAGAAATGTACATTCCTTTACAAGGTTTTAAACAATGTTATCTATTCATTGTTTTACAGTGACAAGGCCTAACCAGATAAGCCAAGAGGTGTCACAAACTGAGAGGTAATGTTCCTGAATGGTATATGGAACTCCATCCCTACCATCTTTAGTCTTTTCCAGGATTTCTAATAAAAATCTGTAAGAAAGGTAATCCCCTGGTAAACCCACATTTGCTATATGTTCTATTTTTACGAAAACATACAAACAAAAATATGGGCTACAATTACACTTGTTATTATGAATTACACTTGGTTTGGGGGCAAAAACTTACCTTGAGTCAGTTGTGCTCATTTGCAGGTAGTCAGGACCAAACCAGAGTTTACTGCATACATATGTGAAGTATAACCGAGTGATCGAAAGCCAGTCTTAAAAAAATCATGTTAAGCATCATTCATTGTAGCACTGAATTTAAAAGACAAATTTCTGTTGATATTTACATGCCCTTAAAATATCTATTGAATTTTAATACAACACTGTGTAGCAGCACAAAGAAAAAAATATTATTAAGCAGAAGTAATGAATGAAAATTCATGCTCTGTTAATTCTGTTTTTAAAGTCTGAAAACACCTTTAATAATTTATTGACAAATACATGTATGTTAAATATTTAAATGGAGTCAAATTCTAGTTGCGATTGCTATAAAATATGTCTCCATGAAAACTTGATGTGCCATTGATTGTGAAGATTTCATGCCTCAAGCAGCAATCATGATGTTCTCGGGAGCAACATTTTTCAACAACTTTCTGATGGAAAAAGTACATATATGATCAGTGTATTAAATATATATATATATATATATATAAGGTCTCTAAATATCCCTGTCAATATAACATCAAATTATCGGCAAATGGAAAGTTCATGGAACCACAAGTAGTTGAAATCAGACAGGTGCCAACGCAAGACTAATAATGAAGTAGGTGAAAGAGAAGCCAGAAGTCAGTAAAAAACAGAAGCAGCAGAAACATGATATGAACCGTAAGCAGTGACCTACCCCACAGTCAACTCCTACATAGCATAAAACTCCTCTGCTGAAACCAAAGCACAGACACGCATCTAAAAATATCTAGACTATACTGATTTAGAAGAAATATCCTCAAACCAGATTCTGAAAAACTATCCAGATTGTCTTGTTTGAAAGAAGGGATGTGTCTAATCTAGAGAACATCACTTTCACAATGAAACACATGATATGGAGCTACTTCTCTTTAAACAGTACTGACACATTGCATGATGCTGAAGGTAGCATGAATGGAGTGATGTTCTGGGGTGTATTAGAAAAGAACTAATCTCACTGAAACAAAATCTGAGATGTATGTTCACACAAGATACTGAGAAAAAAACGCATCATCTGAAACAGCTGTTTTCAAATTAAGTAAGAAAGATAGGAAGTTTGTTCTGAAAGTCACAATGCTTTTGTTCATTCATTCCATTGCAATTATAAGTACTAATTTTAAGTGAGAATATGCAATGGAATTATTTTAAATAACAAAAGGAAATGCGTCTTCTACGGAAGGAAAATAAACGTGTAAGATTGATCATTCACACTTACTTTTAAAGAGGTTAACAGGGCTGATATCACTGTGCCCCGTCCCTAAAGCTTGACTAGTCTATTAGAGAATTATGTTTATTAGATTTAAGCAGGTTAACTGGGGATTTAACCTGTGAATTATTTAAATTACTACCAACCCTATGGCTCACTATACCCTCTCTAAAAACCTGATTTTTGTATCATTCAATCATGTTTTTACAGGCATGTTACACATGCATCACATGACCTAGCACATGGTAGGTACCTTAGTTAAGACAAGTATTATTGAATGAATAATGGCACTTATAATATTCAACCTTATATTCCCCAATAGTTAATAGTTATAATAACATTATATTCCCAATATATTTCCTCACAGATGCTCAGGATGTGCAATGCAGTTACCAGAACATTCCCAAATGTAAGATCGTATTTCAGCTTTCTTCCCATAATATTCCAATTTACCCTCCACAACTCTCACATCTCTTCCCTCTCCTTGCAGTAGTTTGTGGTAGTCTGGAGCCGACCTATGTGTGAGTAACTTTCATCATCAAACGTAACAGTGAGATACACTAGAAGCCCTGTGTTTAAATACAGCAAAGCGATACGTGTAATAAACCTACATCTGCATTTTTATATGTTGTACTGCAAATTGCTTTTAGGCATCCAATTCCAACCCCACCGTATACGAATCTATCAGAGGGGCTTACAGATAACGGTGAGTAAAGCCTCGAAATGAACTGGGCTTTCTACAGCACTGTTTGTTATATTTAAATGGAAGGAGAAAAACAGCCTTGAGCGAGGCCTTGCGCCGTTTTATGGAAAGGTCATGAGAAACCACACCATGTGACAAATAGATAAAGATTAGAGTGAGCACATTCTGCTGTTCCTGCAGCTGAGCAAAGAAATAGGTCATGTTTTTGACCTTTCTGTCAATGTAGACCATAGATCTGAAGGTGAAGACAGGGTGTTCTTAGGAAAACGTTGTATCATATTTTATATGGTAACATTTTAATATGATACTTCAGATATTGATGGTGGTGCATATGAGAATGTATTTCCAACAAAGGACATTGAGCATGACTCGGGTGAGTACTTGAAGGAATATTGGTCATTTTCTGTATCCATGCTTTCAGATGATTGCTCATTTGGTTGTCATTTTTTCCTTTTTGTTAGTTGAAAATTCATATGCATCAAATATATATATGTATATATATGTATGTGTGTGTGTATTTGTGTGTAGATATGATTCAAATTATAAGTCATTTTAATTCAAATACAGAATACAAATTAGATGCACCTAAGTTGCACTGTAATGGTAAAAATGTTCAACTGATTTCAGATGACTCCGATTACCAAAACGTTCTGCATAGCAAAACCGAAGAAGGTAATAAGCAAACAGGCTTAACATTTTAATTCATCTTATATTTAATTAAACATTTTTGTTCTATATTCATTATATTTTTACCTAAAAAAAATAAATAAACTAAACCTCACACTGAATTTTATCTTTAAAACAGATGAACCAGATTATGTGAACGCTCCAATGGACTGACACCCGTTTCATGATGACTTTAAAGGTTAACTTATTACATTATCCAGAGTAACTGTTTTCATGTTTGACGATTAGATAAAGATTGTCTCTCTTTTGAATGATGTGAAACCGGTTTTGTAAAAATTTTTTTTTTTTTAATTTTTAACTACTGTGTCACTACACAGAAAATAAAATCCTGAAAATACAATTTTTCATGAAGTGAGCTTTCAGTGTATTCTACGTAATCATATTTTGTTATTGCCAAATGGGCCGTTTGGCTGATTTCTCTAATGCAGTAGTCTTTTTTCAGTCGGAGATCTTTTTGATCGATTTCAACAGTGGCTTAGCCAACAGTGAACATTTACCCAGCATTAAGCAAAGAATGAACCCAGGAAATATCTCAAACAAAACTTTGCAAAAACATAGTAATCAACTAATACTTTTTTTTTTTTTACAGTAATTACTATAAAAACATAGTAACAAACAGTTATAAGAGACTGAAAAGATCTTTTTTTTTAATTGATTTTTGAAAGTATTTACATTTAAAGACATTCATACAGATGATGTTTTTTCTAGCAGACGTTAAGGCAAGTCAAAGAAGCTTTTGGATAGTTGTTAAGTGTTAGCAAGCATCAGGTGCAGCAGTCTTGTTACAAAGTCGTCCTAAAAGTCCTGCCAGTTGTAAGAGGGAGTTTACTCCTTCCGCTATCTTCATGTGTGTGTAGCCAATTTCCTGAGAAAGACAAATTACAATTGAACATACCAGTAAATTAACCAAGTAGATGCACCAAATCAGACTTGATGCACGTATGGCACTACAAGCATCCTAATCTAACAGGGAAAAAAAATTCATAATTACAAACAATAAACTGAGTCCATTAATTGTTTGAGTTTACATGCACATATAAAATGCATTTCAATACTACTGTCAGATTTCAACACTTAATTGAACTTCCCTTCATTACACCTAATAAAATACTGCATTTAGACATGCTTCAAGATTTCTTGCATGACAGGATATCCATGCAGCACAAATCAACTTCAAAAATGTGGTTGAATGCCCTTTCTTTTTTGTGGTTAGGAAAGATCTGATATGGTATTAAAAAAAAAAAAAAGGCAAAGATTTGACTTTATGCAGAAAAACAATAGAACACGCTGCAAAATGTGGACTAGGTGTAAAACGTTCCTGGATGTTCATAAAAACTGGATTTTTTAAATCTGACTGAACTGTTAGGAGACATTGAGGTAGATGGCCAAGGTAAAAGAAACAAGGAGTGTTCATGCATAAATGTCCTTCTTGTTCATTTTGGTCTTTTCTCCACTGATTTTACAACACAATGAGCAACTCACCAACCCCTAAAACCACAAGCACAATAAAATCTACATCAGAAACATCAACTATCAAGAATCAGAAGACAGACTGGCCAGATAAGGAAGCAAAGACAAATGGAGCGATGGTTATGCCTGAAGTGTCTGAATGTCAGTGTCCATTTCTGCTGCTTGATCTTCAATCTCTATTTGTAATGTGGTTTTTACATTTATTTATAGGTAACAAACATGGTCTAACAAAGCCTAAATGTGCAAATAATCTACAGCCACCTTATATCACTTTATAAGTGCCAAAATGAATTGTGCTGTGAAAAAGGTAAAGAAACAGTAGCACAGAAAACATTGACTCTACATTGAATGCTGGTATACTTCACTTTGGATAAGATGGATCTGCACTTGCAATAAATTTTCTAGTTTTAAAAAATTAAAACCTAAAATGGCTAAAAAAAAATTAAATTGAAAAATAAAAAAATAAAAAAATTCTGCACTACAAACATTAAAACATTTCTTACCTTTATATACTCCAGTTTCAAGTATTCTGCCATTTGAAATGTTTTACACACTCTGAAGATATTTCCTATTATATCCTCAGGAGAGTAGCCAAGGGACCAAAGCTGTTCAATTATCTATGATGTAAGAATATGCAAACGATAAACGCACTACATGATTTTCAATTCCTTTGTAAGTGCATTTCCACAGTGAATGTAAGAAATCAGTAAATAATACCTTGTAAGCTTCATCAATATTTGCGTTGACACAATGTTCAAGCATGTTTTTAACCAGCAGAGGGTGTGGTTCATCGCATACCTAAACAGATACAAATGAGCATTTTGTGAACATTCAAATCACAACCACTGCCTCCAAATAAAATAAAAGTTAAACAATAAAAAGCCAACCTTGAAAACATTTTCACTGTTGATGAAACCAAATCCAGAATTTGTAGACTGCAAGTTGTTCAATGCCTAGATGTAAACAATAAATATTATAACAATAGAACAAATTCAATAAGATTCAACAAATATTAGAAGCTCATCAGAACTGACCTGTCGCATATCTCCTTGGGCTGTGAAGATAATGGCTTCCAAGCCATCATTGGTGGTGTGCAATTTCTCTTTCTCCACCACCTCCATCAGCCGCATCATGATCTGCTCATCCTTCAGCTTACTGTATCGCAGCACTGCACAACGGGACTGAATAGGCTCTATGGGAACAAATCAATATCAAAGTCAACTGACAAACACAATTATTCAATCAATCTTCCTAAACAATACATAACATTTTTCACCCAAAAAATATGTATGTTTACACATCAAAACAAAGGCCAAACACACCTATAATCTTGTCTGACGCATTGCAGGCCAAGGCAAATCGTGTGGTTTTAGAATAGATCTCCATAGTTCTTCTCAGAGCCTGCTGAGCTCCATCAGTCATGCTAAAAAAAAAAAAGTACAGATATGCATTTTCCACATAACTAGATTGAACATAAGTTGCATATAAAATGATCAAACTATTACTCAGCCTTGTGTATTGATTACCTGTCAGCTTCATCCAGAATTATGATTTTATGGCGACCCTTAGGAAGAGTTACTTTTTGCTGGGCAAACATCTTAATCTTGTTTCTGACAACGTCAATACCTCTGAAATATATAAAAACATCTGTATTAATGTAACATCTGCTTTCATTCACATTTCATTTAATCAATGTGATTCTAATCAATTGATCATAGGGCTAAATAGAATCTGTCAAATGTGTTTTTTTATGCTTCCAGTCACCAGTTTCTCAAGATGCATGAGCTGAACTGATCGACTGTGTGGGTAAAATCATGCAGTCTCATCAGCTCAGCTCAGCGTTTACTTTTGAAAGCTGAAACACTTGATATGCACAATCACCCGTGCCAATTATTTGCATTTTATGTTTCAGGCTAGTACATCAGCAAATAAAATAAACCAGATGCAAAACAAGTAACAATAATGGCAATCAATAGAATTTTCAAAACCCTTAAGGTGATTTCTACAGCTCGGCTATTACATAAAAAATACAAAACTAGACAAACACACAAATAAATAAATAAACAAACACTTTGGTTTTTTTTTTTACCGATCATTTGAGGCATTCAGTTCAAGCACAGCATCCTTCATTGCTGGACCAAGAAGAGCTCTCGCCAAACATAAAATGCTTGTTGTTTTCCCAGTGCCTGGAGGACCCTACCAGCAGAGACAGTTTGATAGACATATTTAATCTGTTCAATGAAATGTTCACTATAAATTGCTGAAATGCAAGGTGTACTTACAGCAATAATTATGTTGGGAACATTTCCCTCCCTGGCAAACACCTGTTTCAGCACACAAGCAAGATGTTAAATCAAACACACCTGAATACACACCAGTAACTGAACCCTTTCGCTAGAGAACTTCACCCACCTGCAATCTGCTGACAGTGTCCTCATTTCCAACGATTTCATTCAGCTTCATAGGTCTGTATTTTTCGACCCTAAAAGACAAAAGCATTAACTTCTCACTGACTGACCCTCGATAATGAACAACAGTGATGCCCAATCGATGATACTGCCGCCTGGCTAAACGACCCTGCTACCCAGTATAATAAACCAGTTTAAAACCATGTTAACTGTTTACAGACGTCAAATATCTCTGAATTTGTGTGAAGTGGTCAGTCTTAAATAAACGGCAACCATTAGGTGAGTAAAAGATCATAAACACTGCGATGCTAATCTGGCTAACGAGTGAATCACATCCCCAAAGCTGCTCTATTTCACTGCATGCAGGACAAAACAGAGGACAGTACCAGGGTAGCTCATAGGTACTGGTGACTGGCTTTGGGGTGGCATCTTCCTTGCTATTGTGAGTGTCTTGTTGGATTTGTTCGCTGTTCGTTTCCATCATCTCCACCTCCATGTTGCCCTGAGCCCCAGAAAACCCGCCACAACACTCAGACACAGGAACTGACGTCACTGCGCGCCCATTGTGCGAAACTCCACATTTAATCATTTAAACTTTAATAAACAAAAAAACAGAACAGTAATAAGCTCCTGAAGTATTATCTAACCTTTTCCTGATCCATATAGCTAAACAGATTAGCATCTGCATTTCTAGAAATATATCTTGACACACATAAAAAGTCCAATTTAATACATAATACAGTACACACACACACACACACACACACACACACACACACACACGCACATATTATAGTCAATAAAATATATGAGTGAATCTGCTCGGTCTTCTCGCGAGATCTGGGTCACTCTGAATGCAGTATGGTTGCTGTTGGTTACCGAAGTCTAAAGCGGTAACGGTGTTCCGGCTGCTAGCAAAAGCTACTGCGCATGCGTATGTCAATTTCGCTTCATGTCACTGCAACGGTGGATAATCTTTTGTTGCTCCCGCTCTTTGGCACGTATTGGAGTGCGTTTCTTTCAGTTTATTCACTTTCTTTTGATAATCGTGCTTATAATTTGCACTAGAGAACAGTGGTAAAAATACTGCTACCTCCACAGAAAGTCATACGCAGCAGTTTCTGGGATCAGTTGTAGGAAACTGCTCAAAGACATATTTTCTGCTACACTAGCAAATTCTGGCAAGGCAGCCAATAAAAGAAAACAACACCGGTGCTTATATTAATTACACCAGAATTAAGCTTCTCCAGTAGCCAGCTTTTAACAACAACGTCTGTTGATGGAGAAACCAGTTAGGCCTATGTTGCCTAACAAAAGTGGTCTCTGGATCGAGCTGCAAATGAAGTCCCAAAAGAAGTTTAAGCCCATGAACAAGCTTTTCCTCTTGCGTTACTCAGTACCCCTTCAGGCTGATCAGAGATCAGTTTGGATTTCTCTGACTATTGAACCTGCGCCATCAAACTAACTTCAAAAGCAACACTTATCTGTGCGATGGGGAGGAGGCTAATATTCACAAGGTCCTGGCTTGGGAACCTTGTTTACCTTGTCCCCTGGTAAACTAAATTTGTTTAAAGCTTTGAGTGACAGAAAAGCCTCTTGCTCAAACCAGAGCATCAAATCAAAGATAAAAATAGAGACTGAAATAAAGAGTGTATGCTATACCAGGCTGTACCATGCAGATTTCTCACAAGCCACCTTTTCTCATTGTCTGCATTCACAGCTGAGAACTTTTGCAGGTGGTTTTAAGGTGTGAATGAGACACTTCAGCCCTCAGCTGCAATGTCCTGCAATAAGTTACAGATTAGAGCACAGCACAGCACAGGCATGATCATTACAAGAAATACTAATTTTAAAATTCACATACACCAACTTATCTTACACAGCAGTGATTTCATATGTGATTTACATTAGACCACACTGCCATGAGGGGATAGATAAGATTTGAACAGGGGTGGTCTAGTGGTAGGGTGCTTGCATATGGGCCAATGGCTCAAGAGGTCCCAGGTTTGAATCCCTCTTCTGGCACTACCACCACTGGGCCCCTGAGCAAGACCCTTAACCCTGAATTGCTCAGGGGGGACTGTCCGTGTAATCAGGACATGGAAGTTGCTCTGGATAAGAGCATCTGCTAAATGCTGTAAATGTAATGTAAATGAACAATATCAACATCATATCAGAATAACATGCCCTACAAATACACACACAATTTCAAGACTGGCAATGCATCAGTGGATTATAGAGAAAGTTGAAAAAGGTGGAAGTGTCTTGTCTGGGAAGGGTTCCACGTCACTTTATCAGTCAGCAATAAAATTTCATAATGCAAATATGAGATTTAGCCAAATGTCTAACTTTCATTTGTAGCCCTTTGGCAGATTGAAAATAAAGTTAACGGACACTGCATTGTGCAGTTACATTAAATATCATACTTGCTTTATTTTGTGTCATTTGTCTGATTAAAGAGGTAATTAAACATTGTGTTAGAGTTCCCAAATGTAACCTTCATCCCATCTGTTTGGTTACGTGGACATTCACATGCTGATCAATGGCCAAAAACAGCTCTGTGTATTTAAGGCAGCCTCAAAGCACCTGCAGCTTTGTTCTCTCTACAAACCAAAATCATGAAGGTAGCTGCTGCTCTTCTTCTGTGTGCTATGTGCTTCCTTGGCCTGGAAGCACAGTGCCCAGAGCCAAGCACCCTGAAAGATGCTGAAGGCAAAAAGCTGTGTGCTCGCCTCTATGAGGACAGTAACATCTACTATGACCAAAGCTGTGTTGGACAGTACCTGGATATCTATCCCAATGACGATATCCCAACCATCCCAAGGAACTGGAACAACCGGGCATCCTCTCTGGTGGTGAACAAGTTCTGCAGCCTGACAGTGTGGTCCCGCATCAAGAAGGAAGGAAGCAAGAGGAAGTTCTCCTCTGGCATTCAGTATCGCCTCAAAGATGTTAAGAAGGGCCTGTTCGGCAACTGGGACAACAGCATCTCTGGATACTACTGTGTGTGCTAGAGGCTGCTGGAGCAGAAGGATGAAACTGAAACCAACAGCTGTCAGTCAGTGTGTCAATGGAGAAATCAAATAAACTAATTGCGCATCTATCAAATTTACACTTTGCTGTCTTGATTCATTTATTGTCTACAGAATAAATCAACTGATCTACAGTCTTGCTCTGCTAAACAGAATGTCAGAACAGTCATGAAACAGCATCCATTCACTCTTTCAGACTGTTTCTCAGTTTTCTCTCAACTCATAAAATGTCAGCTATCTGAATTTTACAAGAAACAAGAAAATCAGCTTCATTAAAAAAAAAAAAAATGAAACAAACTTATTCTAATATTCAAACTGTCAAAAAGCAATTTACTTTTCATTTGATCAGTGTGGACTTGTGACAATGTGTTCACTAACTACAGCATGCTGCAGTGATCTCTCCTTGCTGTGATGTAGACAAATAAATGAATGAAAACTTAGCTAATGAGGCAGTTGACATTAAAGCCCGGAGGTGGAATTCAAGCCTCCTATTGTGCGAACCACAACTAGAACTAGCCAAGATACAGCTTGAGGGCTTTGAGAAAGGGACAGAGAGGTGGAACTATTTCTACACTTTCTTTAATATCTTTAAGTGTTTTAAATATCTGCTGTCTGAGGCCTTCTGAGTGGGCAAGTAAAAGAATAAGAAACAGCCATAATTTCTTTTAAAGGTGTTTCTCAGTGGGTTATGAGATGAGATGAATGAGTCTTTGGCTCCTGAGAAAATATTTGGAGACGAAGAGGAGAAAAACAGCGCTACTTGTATCTCTGGTGAGTTACCTTAGCCTCGGGCTGTTAGTAATGTACGGCTACTTTTTGTTGTCTGATTTGTTTTTTGGTGTTACACTTTATAGAAAATAAAGTGACTGAACCATGCTGAAAAAATAATTTGTTGTGAGTTTCTAAAACAATGAGCATTTCTTTATAATGATATTAATTAAACATATTTTAGAAAAGATTGAAAATGATGGTGTGAGTGTAATGAATAAATTCAGTACACTGGATTTTCTTAGGCTTGATGTCTGTCAGACATCCCTTAGCAGGATACATTCAATAGAAGGTCACACCACATGAAGTCTGGAACTTACCTATGCAGCCCAATATGGGGGAGGAATAAAAGCTAATTATGAGAGGAGGCAACCTTTCTCATCCCTCCTCCCCACTTAACTCCTCACTGTCTCCTCATTTGCTCCTGCAAGCTTGGGAATATGTGCTTTGTATAAGAAACAAAAACACTCAATTTCTAGAAGTCCCGGACACAGAGCCCCACTTTCCAGCTGTGGTAAGTCTTAAATGTTTCTGTTACAGAATACAGAGAAGAAATGTGGGTTTTCCTTATTCTTAATAAATAGATCAGTGAGGAAACAATCCATGGAGCATCAAAATTATGCATTCTTTATCTAGTATTATAATATTTGCAAATGCATAATATTCAAATATGCACTCATTTTATAAACAAAGCCAGCATCACATTCCTTCAGGACATTTATGTAGCCCTCTGCTGTGTGGGATTTATAATCAGGTGGGTAAAATATGAAATGTTGGTGAACATATGAAACATTAAAAAATAATTTACATCAAATGCACAAGTAGTAAAAGGAGTTTCCACAATATTTTCAATAGTTGATTCATTTTCTAACGTCCGCTTGACTTATTTTTGACAGTTTGGTCAGTGATACTTGGATTAAAAGACGTGATATTATTATACTTTTCCTTTTCTTAGCGCAATCTCCCATATCAGAGCTTTATTATGTTTTGCACTGTGCCTGAGCTATAGTTAAGAAAAAAGGTTACTGAAGGAAAGTGTCTGAGGCAGGGGATGCTAAGCAGATAAGTGGTAGCCTCATGAGGATACCTGCACTTGTGCTGTTTTCTCCCTCTGAGCCTCATGCTGAGCACTACCAGCTGAGACCTGGACAGTCTCCGCAAAACAATTACAGCTGCTCCGCTGCAAACCAGATTTGGCAGAAAGAAAAAAAAGATGATTATATAGTATCAGGTTAAATAATTAAGCAAATACATGCAAGCAAGTTAATAGAGTTCAAATACATTTTATTCAAACAAAGCTCAGCATCTGTGGAGTCGTAGGCCAATTCTTTTTTTTCCCCACTTTCTAACATACACTCCATGCACATGTTGGTCTGCAAATTATCTGGAAATCAAAGATGTCAGTAACGGAATATTTTTGAAATGCTGAAAGTTTAAAACCTTACTACAGAAACTTACTCACATATGACCTGTGGTTACAGGATTAACTTGCACAACTTGATTAGATTTGTCTCTGGTTACACTACACCTTCCACGGGAGCACAATGTCCAACAACATGGCCAAGATTGCAGATGCTCGAAAAACTGTGGAGCAGTTAAAACTGGAGGTGAACATCGACAGGATGATGGTGAGAGAACAGTTATATAGTTTCCCGAAGCCCACCTGCTCAAAACATTTTAGAGTTTTCCTGCTCTAGCACACTCTTTTCAATCTAAAAACGGCCCATAAATCAGCTGATTATTAAGGTGAATTGTTTTGGGGAAAGGAAAATACAAAAATGCTCAGATCAGGTAGGCTCTGGAACCAACGTTGGGAACCTATTCTTTAATGGACATTCCAGTGACAACTTTTATCAGTGCTCAAAAACCTCCAACAGTGTAGTTATACTCTGAGTTATACTCTTAAGTTGGGAAAGCAACAGGTGCCAGTAGGTTGGTAAAAAATGTCCTGAACAGAATTTCAGATCAGCTGCCTTCTCTTCACACAGATTTCCAAAGCGGCTGCTGAGCTGATGTCATACTGTGAAACACATGCCAAAGACGATCCACTGGTGACCCCTGTGCCCTCCTCAGAAAACCCATTCAGAGAGAAGAAGATTTTCTGTGCAATTTTGTAGCTTTTCAACCTTTACCATGTTTTGAAATTCATTTCAATTTCACATGAATCATGCATTTCATATTCCTGTTAAAAAATCTCACCAGCTTTGCCAGTCTACTCAGTTGAATAATATCCAGTAATCCAAAGGAGCTGTCAGTGTGTATTTTCTAATGTAGTGACCACTTAATTGTATATGTTGTCTTCTTCGAGTTACACTTGAGAAAATATGATCTTTTTTCTAACAGGCCTTGTGATTTCTTTTTTAAATCTCAATTTATCACTGAATTCTTGGGACTTCATTCTGTTAATAAAGGCCTACAAATCCCACGAAACATTTAAATTACAAGCATACCATATGCAGGGTGGTTGTGGTCTAGTGGTAGGATACCTGCCTTTCGACCAATGGCTCAAGAGGTCCCAGGTTCAAACCCCACCTCAAGCACTACCACCACTGGGTCCCTGAGCAAGACCCTTAAACCTGAGTTGCTCCAGGGGGACTGTCCCTGTAATTAGGACGTGGAAGTCGCTCTGGATAAGAGTGTCTGCTAAATGCTGTAAATGTCAAGCTTGTTTCTCATAATAAAGCTGTTTTAGACTCAGTATTTACTTTGTGCATCCCTGTGTTAACATGACAAGGAAGATCCTGGAATGAGATGCTTGTCAGAAAGTCAGTTAGTCACTGACCGATCACTCCTCTTTGGCTAAGATGAGGTATAATATCACTTCTTACCAGTGTAATATATGATAAATCTATGGTTAGGGAGCTGGGCCCAGGATCAGAGGGTTGCATGTTCAAATTAATTGTTGTGGAATCGAGTACTGGAGATGTTGGTTTCCCTGAAGTAGCTTCGAGCAAGGTACCGTCCTCCAACACTGCTCACCTGTGCTTGTTGTAGTTCATAGTGTGGTGTGTTCACTGTGGTAAAAATTTAATTTCAGTAGTGTTAAAGGGCAGCCAGTTCACCAGGCCCATTTCACATGTGGAGCTCACCAGGGCCTGCTCACATGTGACTCCAATAAAACTGCAATTTGTTATAAGGAGCAAAGTTCCCTCTGTTTCTGGTCATTATGGTATGCTGCATCTGTCAACTTCCGTGAAGATGGTTTACACATTAACCCAAAAATGCTTCATTCACTAACCAGCCCGTGAGAAATTAATGCTATTATCATGATCACTAATGCCAGCTTTAGACCCATTAGACCCATGAGAAGACGTTAGTAGATCAGCTGAGCTGTCCTGTGCACAGTAAGCATCACAAAATTAGACACACTGACCATGAACTTCATTGGAAGACTTCTCTGATAACCCCTCACAGAAAGGGGTTTAAATGGCGATGAAGCTTCGTGTTTAAGAAAGCAAAGAGAAGAGTAGTGGCATGAACTCTACCTGCTGAAATCACCTGTCCAGGTAGGGCGGGCTGTGCTTTGGTCACACGCACGCACGCGCACACACACGTTGGTTGAGCGTTTCCATCACAAAACAGGCTCCAAGAAGCGAGCTCCACCGGTTCCTCTAGTCCGTCAACAAGGACCAACGCACAGGTATGAAGCTGCTCTAGTCCATATTCTGTCGTTTTCACTCTAACTATAGTTTGTCACGTATTCACATGTTTATGTGACGCTGGAAAAAGTGACCCTTAATTGGGTTCAATTAGACGGACGAATTAGTGACGGCGGTAATGAAGGGTGTCTTAGTGAAGAAGTGTCGCTGCTGTGGGATGTGAAACTTGGTGATTTTGTTTTACAGTTTTCAGAAGCCGACTTGGAGGAAATCATTGGGTGTCTGGAAGACAACAGAAGCTAACAAACAAACAAAAAACATACTTACAAAGTTCCTGATGATGCTGGGAGTGTAAAAGTAAGGGGTGGAGGAAGAAGAGCCAAAGCAGTCCGTCCTCTCAGGTGAGCTGTGGGACAGAAACTCTGCAAAATGGTGCAAATAATAATGGCTGCAGGCTAGTTTACACACATCACCATATTCAAATCAGCTTTCCGAGGAGAGTGGAATATTATCTGTTAGCGGTGTTTCTAATGAAACCTTTTTGTCAACACAAGTTTCATGCTTTATTGTTGTGTGTGCAGTGAAATTCTTACTTACAGACTGTAACATTAAACTCTGGAGTGATGGAGCAAGAGCACCAAAAGGAAAAGCACATCAACAGAATGATAAGCTGTGATTAAAACACTGATACACAAACTACAAAACTACACGGGGCATGATGTGGTTGAAGGCTGGAAGTCAGATGTGCAAGTGTCACAGTGTCTAATGTATTACGGGAATGTATCTGTGGGTCCTGATTAACTCCAGACCTTTTTTTTTTCTTTTTTCTTTTCTTTGTGGAATTAAGCAACCAGATATTACACTCAAACTGAAAATAATTTTGAAATCATTTGAAGCGAAGGCTTATAAAGGCGTCCCAAATGATTTTGGAAGCGCCAAAATCTTTTAATTCTCAGTTTAGATGAATACAGAATACTGTAGCTCCTTACAAAAATATGGAATCACCAAACTTCAGTGATGCTGACCCAAGTGAGGATTCAAGGATTAATTTTAATCTGGAACAAAAAAAGAGCTATTAGTCAATCTAAAATGTTAACTCTGAAACCTGGATGTTTTTCAAAGAAAATGTGAGTGTAAACATTCTCAGGGAATGCACATGTTTGTGTGTACAAAATGTGATATTTTAGAAAGCATTAAAAATGCCAGACCTACAGTACAGGAGTGAAATAAAGTATATGTTTAAGCTTCAAAGCATAAAGACAAACGTGGAGAATGAAATGCATGTACATGCAGAGAATCCAGATTGAGCCATGAAGGGAGTGGAAGTGGATGAACAAAGAATGATATTCTTATCTCTTCATGACATGAAACTTGTGATAACTTTATCAGACCTACTGTATCTATGCAAGATAAAAACCTTGGACTCTACACAAAGGTAATAAGTACTTATTTATTATTCTTTGTTTTTTAGGGCTCTAAAAATAAGGAAGTGCTTCACACAGGAACAACAGACACAAACTGTAGCTTTTTGCCTGGCCTATTTCCATACAGCAGGTAACTTGGTCATAGTGTAGAGGTGTGGTTGATGTGGTTCGTTTTATTTACTCTGTGCTCTACTATTCATGGTCAAATAAATGTTCTTCCTCTTTCATTCAGGATTTGATGCTGTATTTAGGTGCTAGTGGCAGATTCTAAAAGATGGCCAACTTCAAAGGACATGCTCTACCTGGTACATTCTTCTTGCTGTTTGGCCTCTGGTGGTCCGTAAAATATCCCTTGAGACAGAACTGGCTGAAGAGACAGCATAGTGGAAGGCAAAACCTGCCTCTGTTCTTTAAAAGGATAGACCTTATTGAGGGGATTCTGAAGACCTTCTTTGCTTTTGTTGGTGAGGGATGATGTCACACTCACACTAAGCATTGATATTGTGCTTCTGACAAAATATATTTGGTAAAGAACCAATCTGAGCAGTGTAAGAAACATTATGCGTTTTGGCTATTACAGGCATCATGGCGGAGCAGTTTGTTCCTGATGGACCTCATGGCCACCTTTATGAAGGAGACTGGGTGAAACTAATGAACTGGCAGCACAGTACCATGTACCTCTTCTATGGCTTATCTGGCATTGCTGACATTCTCAGCACGTCCCCCCTTCCTGTCCCAGCTGGACTTGATCGTCTCTCCCTCTCCATGGCTCTTTTTGTTGAAGGTACAAAACAATTCATGTGTTTGAGGTACAGTGAATATTAGTGCCATTATACAAGGGTTTATGAACAATCGCAATCATACATTCAGTCTCTGAATCAGTAACTATAGAAAAGGGGGGGGGGAAATCTAAACACTTTTATATCCCAAAACTTTTTTTTTTTTTTTATTATGATAAAAAAATGCAACACAAATGATATGTTTTGACCACTTATGCCCAGTAGGTGCTATTTTGTAATGGGGTGATGGCCCAAATGTCACTGACACTAGTTCTTAGTGGAATGGCAGGTTTACAGGGGGATGCACTTTTTTGCTTCAGGGAGCAGTCATCTCCCCTTATGCCCCTACGGGTTATAACTTGGATTAATAAATAAGTCTACCTGTAACTTCTGGAGAGGTAATTTTGTTGGTTCAAGTATGACAAAAAGACTGAATTTACTTTACTTTTATTGATTTATGCTCAAGTTAGAATACATATGGACCAAAAAGTTTCTTTATAAATTAAATAAATTTACTAAATTAGTTTATTCATACTAGCACACCTGTTTTTCCTTCTGAATATGTATACTGTTTTTAAACCATGCTTATCTGCTGTCTTTAGGGTTCCTGTTTTATTTCCATGTACACAATCGGCCTACTCTGGACCAACACATCCATTCACTGCTGCTGGTGGCTGTTTTTGGTGGAGCAGCCAGCACGTTTCTTGAGGCGTTCATGCGGGACAATGCTCTGCTTGAGTTTTTCAGAAGCAGTTTGGCCATTCTACAAGGCACCTGGTTCTATCAGGTATTCCCAGGGTCATAATTACATTGTTCATCATTTACACTTGTGGCTCTAATGAGGGTTTCTCATGTGAATGCACTACATTTAATTGCCTATTTAAGACCTAAACTACAGATATAAACACTCTGAAATGATTCCTACACCAGATTGGTTTCGTGCTATATCCTCTAAATGGAAAACTGTGGGACCTGGAGAGCCATGGCAACGTCATGTTCATTACTATGTGCTACTGTTGGCATTATGCAGTAGCTCTGCTGATTGTAGTGATAAACTACAATGTCGTTTGGTGGTGAGTAGTTACAAGCTTTTGTGAAATCTTTATAGTGTAGAGTACAAATAGAGGTGTAATTATTTAGAATTTTGTTAAAAACCTTGACCATAAACAATCATGCTTTCCCCCCCAGGATCGCAACAAGGCATGAAGGGAGGCTTAGGACAGAGATCGAGATTGGCCTCAGAAAAACCAGTCACCCTGACTCCAGTTCTCAGAAGGCTTTGCTGCAAGAATCTGATGAAGATTAGACCGTTCTGATCTATGAAGAGGTTTAAGCGGAGCTAAGGTACATAGACTGCCCTAAACAGGTTCCAATATACAGCACTGTGCAAAAGTTTCAGGCACCCGAGAAAAAGCTTTTTGTATGGGCAGTAAGCATTTCTTCACTCTGTAAAAAAGACAATAAGGCTAAATACAAATATATGTAGTAAGTAGCAATTTTTGTTTAACCTCTCCTCAAGTAATCCATGTATAAATTGTAATTTCTCTTGAGCACCTGGTTTGTCTTCACATCGTTAACTTCACATAGTTAAATAAGGTGTGCTGCTGAGTGAAGCTGACTGTTTGATGGCTTTGTATCTCTCAGAGAAATCTGGAAATAAACCTGTGTAAGAGACGTGCCTTGTTTCTGAGCAACCGGAGTGGCAGGTTTCTGAAAAAGCAAGTAATGCTCCAATCCGGAGAGACTTGCTTTTCCTTACAAAGTATAATTAGTCTCTGGAAGTGCCAAAAAATTAAATCTAACATTTAATTCTCAGTTTAAATGGATACAGTTTGGTTACTCCTAGCAATAATATGGAAGTGTGCACAATTATTATGCAACTTCATGAAAAACTCAAACTTATTTGCAAATTTTTCAAAAGAAAAAAAGAAATCAGTGACCAAGCCTTCCATTCTTGGTGTCTGTCAGTTTCTTGATCTGTTGATGATCCACTTTTTGTGCAGCAGCAACCACAGCCTCCCAGACGCTGTTCAGTGAGGTAGACTGTTTTCCTTCCCTGTAAATCTTCGCTTAAGAAGAGCCCAAAGTTCTCAATAGGGTTTAGGTCAGGTGACTGGAGGCACTGGAGGATCATGGGTTCCTGGTAGCTTCACATTTGATTCTTCTCAAATATTTGACTGTTCATTTGTGTCTTTTTTTTCCTCAACATGTTTCTCGCAACCCTGTTGACTATTTGCAACAAATTGTTTGATGGTGCTGTGATCATGACCCAATATCTTAGTAATGACAGAAGTGCTGCGTCCCTCTGAAAGTCTTATGATTTTTGACTTTTCAGAGTCAATTCCTTTTTTTTTTTTTTTACCCATTTTGCCTTTGGAGGAAAAGAAGATACCTAATAATTACGCTCACCTTGACATAGAGCGTTGATCTCCTTAGGCTACACCCCTCATTACACAAATACACATCACCTGATCTGCTTAAATCCAATTAGCATTCATGTTTATACAGCTTGGAGTTGGAATATATGCATTAAAAATTATGATATGGTTAAAATACTCACTTGCCAAATGATCGTGCACTTCTGGAAGAAGTAGATAAAAAAAACCAATAATATTTTAACAAATTCACAAGTATCCATCCATTTTCTGCCGCTTGTCCCAAACGGGGTCGCAGGGGAGTGCTGGAGTCCAACCCAGCACACACAGGGCGAAGGATGGGGGACGCACCCTGGACAGGTCACCAGCCCATCGCAGGGAGGAGCGAGACAGGTCCGCAGGGAGGAGCGAGACAGGTCCGCAGGGCAACCTATTGGGAAGGGGTTCGAACCCCCAATCCTCTGATCATAGGGCCAATGCCCTAACCACTAGGCCACCGCTGCCCCTAGTCACAAGTATAAAATGCTAATTATTCTGCAGTAATAATTAGTTCTCTAAACCTTAAGGAAACATGGCCCAAACAAAAAAGTGGTCAGAAAAAAAAATGCAACAAATTATAAAACCTTTTTATAAAATTTTATAAAAGGTAAGCCAGCACAGTGTGTAAAAAGTGTTGTTTGTTTCCAGTCAGTGGTGTCCACAAAAAGAATTAAAACGGGGGAAAAATTTTTAAACCAGCACTAACACCTAAATAGAAGGTAAAGCACTTCAGGTGAGCTGAAGCAAATGGAACTGGTGATTGAAAGTGATGAATCACAAATCAGCATTGGCCAAGGAGACATTACTGAAAGATTAAT
This sequence comes from Hepsetus odoe, assembly GCA_017165825.1. Taxonomy (NCBI): domain Eukaryota; kingdom Metazoa; phylum Chordata; class Actinopteri; order Characiformes; family Hepsetidae; genus Hepsetus; species Hepsetus odoe. The sequence continues at coordinate 14,407,722 of CM029381.1, read as the reverse complement.
CTAGTGCCATTCTAATAAAATGAAATGGAAAAAAAAAAGACTGCTCACTCATTCATATCTATGCATAAAGGACCAGGCAGGCAGCTCTCATTACTGCTACTGTCACTGTGCACTCAAAGATTTTGGACACACTTCCACTGAAAGAAAACAGGTTTGAAAAGAGGGTTTCAATTTTCAGAGTGTTGATACTATCTTTACCACAGATGTTTAAGCTTGTCTTCAAGAAAGGGACTAGTCAATTGTCTGGTTAAACCTGAATCTAAACCTCTGTGGAAAAAAAACTGGAATATGTCAACCTCTACTTAAAAGGGACTGAATATTTACTTATTGTACAAAAACTTCTTTTAAGTTTTGTCATCCATAATTTTTTTTTTTTTTTTTTTTTTTTTTTTGCTACAAGGTTAATAGCTGGATAAACATACATGAACTATGAATCCATAATTTGTGGCAGGGTTTGTGGTTTAATCAACAAAATCTGCATGATGGTTCTCTTACAAAGGGAACACGGAGAGCATTTAGAATATCTGAATATAAGCTAAATATAAATTAAAATGCTACTAAAAATTATAAAATTTGCTTCTACAATTTTCAATGTGCAATGTATTCTGAATATTTGTATCTATTATTAACACAGCCAAGAGGGTAACCCAGAAGAGATATTTAATGTGAGACGTTATACAAGCAATCATACTACAGTTTTACAACACTGAAATGAAGGTTAAGTTTTAGAAGAAAAATTGCTGAAAATTTATATCACAAAAGTATCCTCACTTACTGTCAATTTACCAATTTTCAAGCAACATCCAAAAATGTCTCAAGAACCTGAACTGGAGTCAAAATTGTAATGGGTAGCAGCTCATGGTCCAATTGCTTGAGATTTCACATGGGCCTTCAGTCTTATGCAGATTCACTGTGGGTCAGGGGCTGTCTTGGGGGAAGGTGCAGTGGACACCACCACTGTGGACACTGTGGATTTAGTAGGGCCTGCTGCCGAGCGCTGCTGCAGCTGTTGAGCAGGGATGGTCTGGATGCGCACCTGAATAATTAGAAGGGAATAAACAGCTTACTAAGTGTTCTATTCTGGGACAATGAATGTATTTGTGCATTCAGATACAATGATGTGAAGTTGTTCAAGTAGCAAGTTGAGGTTGGCAAGTTCCTTTTGGACTGTTCGGTAGATTCATTTAAAATGTGCATGTTAAGTACATTTTAAAACTAAACTTTTAAAGCGAACTAAAACTGAATTAAACCATGAATGAGGTGATAGTAAATCTATTCCTAAAAACTGCTGTGAAGTGAGTTATTTAGGCCCCTACTTTTCTCTTTCGCACTGTCACTGATATAAAAAGTCTCAGATGGTGCCATAGATGTAGTAGAAAAAGAAAAGTGGATTAACTGCTGAGATGCTGACCTGTGTAGCCTGGCCCTGTTGCTGCAGCTGCTGCAGCTGCTGAGCTGTGACAAAGCTGACAGGCTTGTTCCCGGCGATGAGCTTGGTGCCTGCAGGCATTGTTGTCAGTATAATGTTCCTGCCCAGATTCCCGATACTGCATGCAAAACAGAAACATAGGTCAAATCAGTAAGATAGATAATTTATTATTATTTATTTATAGCTCCTCTACTTTTCTCCTGTACTTGTTCCTGTTCCTCTTTCTCTATATCTTTATTTATTTTTTCTTTTCTGTCTGTACACCTGTCTTTTTTTATAAGAGCCCTGTAACGCCCAAATTTCCCATTCGTGGGATAATAAAAGATCACTCCACTCTACTCTACTATTATAATCTGAGCCAATTCTGCAAGGATCAAAGATCTCTGGCATTTACCTAAAGAAATAAACCTTAAGAAATTTGGGTAAAATAATAAACCACCTAAAAATCTCAAAAAGGAGCTCACTTAGTACTAATGCTGCCTTTTATTATGGGTGTAGTGACCACACTCTTGCTTTTCAGAGGCTGGCTCAGGACAGAGAGAGGCACTGTGATCCTTGTTGGCAACTTCCCCTGAAAAGAAAAGGAGACAGTAGATGGTAAAAGGCATTAAATAGATGGTAAAAGGCATGAAAACGAAAATCTAAAAATCATATTCATTTTACCCAACAATATATTTTGAAATGTTTTTGATGGAATTTTCAGGCAAAACAATTAAAAATAACATGTTTTAAAGGCAGACTGCTCATGTTTACAGATTGCAAATAACATTTCTGCTTTGATACTGGAAAAGTGATTGGACTACTGACTAGTTTTATTTATTTGCCACAAATGTTTTAGTCTACTCTAAAGCAATTGTCTAGCTAAAGCAATGGTTCAGGAACATGGCATGTTTTCTTTGTAATACCAAGGTTTTATTGCAAGCATGTTTACCTGTTGTGTGCCCACTACGGTAGCACTGACCGGCACTTGTCTGACTGTAGCCGTAGCTGTGCCAAGAGAGAGAGGAGAGCCTGCTGTTGCAGGGCCAAGTGTCACACCTTTGGGTCCTGTCACCCCGCTGGTGGCTATTGTGACTGTGGCTGCTCCCGAGGAAGCTGTGGCCGGCTTGGTGCTTGTAGTGGTTGTGCTAACTGGAACAGTCTGGCCCTGTTTCTGAGGAATCACTCCCAGGTTGGGCACTATGCGAATAGTTGTGCCACCAGGTTTAGTGTCTGACGAGGTGACTGTTGAGAAAGTGCGAGCTTTGGGGTCAGCCACAGTCACAGCCAGGGCAGGCATAAGGCGAATGGCTGTGTCACATGTGGCCTTCAACTCAGGGTGCACCTTCATCACAGTTGCCGTCGCTGAAGGTCCCAAAGTTGAAGGGGCTTTAGCAGCTAGGGCTTCAGCAGTAGCTGGTGTGGCAGGATTAGAAGCAACTGGGGCAGAGGCCTGTGGAGGGGTCACATGCAGGGTGGCTGAGATGCCTTTGGGTGTGGTAGTGGCAGCACTACCCAGCATGTCTGGGGTAAGTTTGAGTGTAGCCATCATTTCTGGAGTGATGCGTAGAACTGTCTGGCCTTTTGCATCTGTGGTGATGGAGGATGGTGGCAAGCGCAGAACATCCTTACCCTGAATGCGCAGGTTGGTGGCTGTCAAAGGAATACCTGCTGCATTCTGGGTCTTCACACCAAGCTGGCCAGTGATGGCAACCTGGGTATTTAAGGTGTGCATAATAAGCACATGGTTAAATTTGTATTGTATTATGCATTAAATAAGGTCATATAAAAAAGCACAATGAGCTAGACCTTTTCTTTGAAGCAGCTGACAATTATCCATTTAAGAAACCATGTAAAAATAGCTTACACAAAAGGAAAGCCTGATTTTGTACCTGTTTAATAATGTTCTGACTAGTGACCCCCTGTAGGACCGCAGGTGAAGCAGTGTTATGAACAGGACTTCCTGGAGGGTTGGTTTGGGCTTTAGTGACTGTTACAGCCGAGGCCAGGCCAGGGACAGACAGCCCTGTCTGAGCTCGTGAAGCTTGCACCTGGACAGGACTTCCTGCTGATTGGTTCCTTAGAGGCAGAGTCACCACAGCCTGTAAACACAGACAAGACCCAGCAACAAAATTATGTCAAATTATTGTGATGTGAATTATTTTGAGAACAAACTTAATTTGCAAAAACGCTTTAAAGTATTTAATGGAGTTTGAATGCTGCATTTAGAATTTTTACATTTTACAAACACAACCTTCAACAACATTTTGAAAAACTGTTAGAATCAAAAGATCTTTACTTTCATTATTTTCAGTTGTCATTATCTCCAAGTTGAAGTTGAATTCATTTTATGTACTCCTACAGAAAGAAACAACTAAATATAAACTGCAATATATAACTAACTATCTATTAATCTCTTGGATGGAGGTGCTTGTGTGTGCGTGTTACAGCGAAAAAAGTGAAAGTGACAACCTTCATCATTGCAAGGTCACAGCACAGCAGACAGTGAACCACAATGAAATTGGACCTCTGCTTTTAACCCATGCAAACACCATGCAGTAGTGGGCAGCTATTGAAAGCGCCCGGGGAGCAGTAACAGGGACGGTACCTTGCTCAGGGGTACCTTAGGGCAACCTACTGGTTGGAAATCGAACCCACAATCTTCTGATGCAGGGGCAACTTCCTAACCACTAGGCCACCGCTGCCCCAATACTAGATCAGTGCATTGACCTGGAATCGGACCCGGGTCTCCCGCATGGCAGGCAAGAATTCTACCACTGAACCACCAATGCTTATATAAACAGTCAATGCTATATATATATATATATATATATATATATATATATATGCACACACACACACACAGTCTTTGATGTGTTGATCATGCTAAAATGTTCCTGTCATAAATCCCTCTATAGTACTTTAGAAAAAGTTACATCACAGCTTGCTAATTTCCCTGTTCTAATACATCAGCTATCAATTAAATAGAAAAGCTGAATCAGATGCGTTTGAGAAGAGCAAAAACAAACAAACAAACAAGCAAAAACAATTGTGTTGAATAAGGGCACTTTTAGATTAAGGTTACTCACAACTGCTTTAAAAAAAACAAACAAAAAACAAAAAAATTAAATCTTAAACCAACCTGTGCAATGCCTTTGCTGTGGGCCACAGTAACAGGTACTCTGATATGGTGGGGTGTTTGGTGAACCAATGTGGCTGACTGGCTTGCTGAGGTGGCAGGAAGGCCAGGCGGAGCCGCGACCACACGGACCTGAGGCAGAGAGCCTGCTGTAGCAGAGTGAGCTACTACTTGAGCTGCAGGCTGCACAGAGGCCTGTTGAGATGCCTGTGGGGCGACCTGACTAGCAGATATCAGAGTGCCCAGCTGAGGTATAGAAGGAGGAGATACCAGTAGAACACTACAGAAACAACAACAAAAGATGGCAGTGTATTTATTATCACTCCAGTTTATCACAAAAAATAAATACATTTGAAAAGCAATTCACTTTTCAGCTACCTGGGGCTGGTCTTTACTGGATCTGGTGCACCTGTCTTTGCTGGTGTTGCCACTGTGGGGGGCAGTGGAGATTTTGGTGTGCCTGGGGTGCTTGGTGTTGGGATAGTAGTTGGCTGGGGTAAGCTGGCAGAAGGTGTAGAAGGCCCTTCAGGCACAGAACACTGGCTTTCTGTAGCACCACTCTTAACACTTGTTTCTTTGTTGCCAGACTTCTGCCAAACACAAGACACAAATAAGCAAATATTCCACCCACACAGGCTTTCCCTATCAAATGAAGCAAGGGGTGATTTGGATGAAAAAGGTGAGTTAAAAAGCTGGTTCAAGTACACAGCAAACCTGTGTGTAAAAGGGTCAGCATGCAGTATTACTCACAGGTTTGGGGGTGGGTTTAGGCTTCTGCTGTAGAGCTTTTCGTGCCTTAGCAGCAGCTGCTTGAGCCTGGTGGATCCTCTCTACACAAAAATATACTTCAGTCTTACAATAGCAAACATTACAAATCACTGCAAGAATGAGATTGCTGCAAGATCTCTCATACATGCACACAGGTCGAACCATAACATGCTAAACAAATTTTGTGGCATGTGGTGGATCAACATAATATTTGTCAGGTGTTTTAATGGCTGATTAGCATGTGTAATGAATATTATGTCATTTTTAGTTTGATGAAGACTTAACAACTAGTTATATTGTGACTATCCATTCAACCAGTCAGCTAGCCAATCATTCTATAAAAATGGTGTAACCTGACACTTGATTCTATCCTGCTTTATTTGTTTTGCATAGTTTGTATAAAACCTTCATGTATTGCTGTATGAGAATTTACCAAATTCCTCCTGACTCCGGTCTCTGTGTAGGTAAATCCACAGCTTGCGCCCAATGTCATATTTTACACAAGGGTCTTTCTCATAGTGTAGGCGATCCAGAGCACCACTCACGACTGTGTTAACCTGTATGATGCAAATAAATGTGTGACTTAAGTGCAAGAACAAACCACAAGATATTCAAAAAAGATAGAAAAGGGTGGTAAGTTTTGAACCTGTGCACTGGTGACATCGGGGGCCAAGAACTGGGAATCCTTCAGTAGCTCACAGATTTCAGCACGGGTTCCTTCACCATTAGGCAACCTGGCAGCTGCATCCCGTACTAAGAATACAAAAGGGCAAAATTTTGCACCTTAAACAAATATGATGATTTATCAATAGCTAAAATGACTGGCAGTTATTTCTTCCCTCCATTGTAAACCATCTTTGGGTTTGTAAAAGTCACTATAATCAATTAAACTTGTTTTTAATCTTTTTTCAAGCGTTGTTCAATGCATCATAAAATCACAACCAGCAAAGAGCATATTGAGGTCATTATAAAATGCTCTCTAAAAACATGAGATTGAATATCTCTCTTAAAGAGAGAAAGAAGAATGTAATGAGTTATTTTTCAACCAAGTTTATTATCATAAAAACAAAGTTTTTAACCTCACCCAGGGAGAGGATGGTAACGTAGGCTGGCCTGTCAGAACGCAGTAGAGAGTGTTCACGCGCTTTGTTAAGTGACGTCTCCTTATCAAAAACTCCTTTTACTGGACCAACCACAGATTCAAACCCATGTAAGCGGAAGGTGAAGGCTTTGTGAGGCTGGTCATACCGCTGTTGCTCCTAACAGCCAAAAACACAAATGTATATGTACTTAAGCACTCAAGATAATACCAGTGTTTGCAAAATCCCACCTTGAATGCATAGAGGATTGATCATTCAGCATTCCACACAGTTGTATCCAAAGCACTTACCTGCTCTTGAAAGACATGCCGCTCCTCTCCTGTGCTAGGCCTCACCACATAATCAGTCCACCTGCCAGATGAAAAGACCACAAAATATGTGCAAACTGCAAGTAAATCAAAAGAGATTCTCGTTCATGTTAATCTTTATTTGCAAGACGTGCAGTTGATTGCCAAAGTTTGTACCTAGTCAAATTACATGCGAAAAACCAATTAAAAAGTGCATTTTCTAAATTCAATATATTTCTAAAGTGTATCAGTGTATTTTCTAAATTGAATATATTAAAGAATAAAAATTACAATATATAATACATAGCTTTTGTAAATTCCACATTTTCCCCATTATGTTTTCCCAAATTCAGCAAATTAATTTATTAATTAATTGCGCAATAAAATGTGCAGAAGTGTGTTCCCTGCAGAGGGTTTTAACAAAAAAAAAAAAAACAAAAAAAAAAAACAAAAAAACAAAAGGCCAGAAGTGTGTAAAGGTTTGCAATCAACCGTAAAAACATTATGTGGCTTGCACTATAGGCTTAGGGTGATACTCACACTCTGGGAGCTGGAGGAGTAAGCTCAGCTGTTTCTTCTCCTTCCTGCTGTTAAATTAAAAATTTAAAAATCAGACATTTCAGCACTGTTTTAACAAAATGAGAGACCTCACTTGAGATGCATTAATATACCTTCACTATGACATGATCCTTTGACTCCAGCCAAAGGAGGCAAAGTGCACCAAGGTCCTTCTCTGTGTCCTGAGAGGGAACTTAAAGATGATTGTAAAAAAAAAAAAAGAGGGGAATATATAGAATGCTTTGATTAAGTGTACTTGTAAACTGCTGCACAACACAGATATAAGGAATAATCATGGAAACTATCTTACCAATCCATTTCCACTGCTGGGTATGTTCTCTGAATTCTACATAAGGAGTAAAGCCACTAGGCAGAACCATAGCACCTGCTACATAAACCACAGGGAGAGAAAACAATGTTTCTGTCAATAATAAATTATATGTTCTCCAGTAGAAATCATGACTGTCTTGCTTGTCTTAGGATGAAGAAACAGTTTCACTCACACTTATTTTCCCCAGCTAGGAATTGAAGGGAAGGCACTACCAATTCTGACCAACAGGGGGCCATAGTGAACCAAGGGTTGAGGGAACTGGCAGGAGAGACCTGCCACTGCTGTACCTTATCCTCTAACTAGAGAGTCAAACAGTGTTTTATTACTGGAAGGGTCAGACAAGTCCCATACTAAATTAGATAAACATAGTTAATAAGGACTGTTGAAAACAGCTATATTGTCAGAAGCCATTAACCCCTGGTTTCCAATCAAATAGTAAAATTTACCAGAGAAGTGGATGCCATGCCCTCTTGTTTGAGGATGTCTTCCAGCAGATTAAAAAAACTAACAGCTATTTCCTCCACCATATCAGGGCTGATCTGGGACTCCTCCATGGGTCTGTGAAATGAAAAGAAGTCCAAAGAAAAACTCCATTAGACACAGTTTAAACCTTAGAACTACTTAATTTGGTGAGAGACTGACTCACTCTTCTTTAACACTGTGTAGACTAGCAGCTGTATTATCAGAAAGGGTGGTAGCCATGGTAGCTGCTGGTGCCTGACTGTCACAGCAATCATCTGATTCTGTTTTAATAGGTCTCATTTTCCGCCTTCTCTTCTCTTCCTTCATCTTCTTCTTAGGCAAAGCCAGGTCAGATAAAGCTTCATTTTTAAAATAAGGTCATAAAAGCAAAGCAACTGCAATTAATGACAAGTAATGAGATTATAGTAAACATGTAATAAACAACTGAGCTCATTATTCTTACCCATAACTGATCCTTTTCTGCCTATATTTACTCGTGACATTATATCACCAAGCTGGAGGTCAGACGTCATCAAGTCAGGATGATCCTAATGGACACAGTGTAACCATGGATGTGTAGTTGGAAAAAGCAAGCCTAATATTGCTTTGTATTCAAGCAGTAACTGGTACCATCAAAATATAGTCACTTAAAATAAAATTAAAGCTTGCAGATATTTTCTAAAACTGAAAATCACTACTATCTGAAGGGGTTTCCTTCAGACATTAAATCTCAAGAGATTAAATTCCCTCTACCCGTGACCGCAGGAAACACTGGTCCAGTTATAATGATGATAATGATATTCAAAAATTCACAAGCACCAATTTAAACAAAAAACAGCCAAGCAGTATATTTTGGTACAATCTGTGCAGGTGAAACATGATAGTGTTGAAGTCAGAAAAATGAAAATGAGAGCATTGGGTTAAACTAACTGGTTGGTGTTTCCTCTTCTCTCTGTGTCTTCTCAGCATCGCCCTCAGGTCTTTCTCTCCCAGCTCTGCTTTGTCTGTGTTAAAAAATATTACCCTCACTCTCAGGAAAAAAATGAATAGTTTATAGTGCACAACTGCTACCGAACCGACCTCTGATTTTCATGTCCTGCGTAGAAAGGCTGGGCAGAACCCTGAGAGAGATTGTGGGTGTTGGGGAGGAAGGGGATGGAGGCACTGGCAACCAAGATGTATCTGCAAGCAAAAACAGAACACTTCTTTGTTTTAATGTTTCACATTTTGCTTAAAATGATTTAAGAAATTCTTTTCAGAATGACAGACATTACTTTTTTTTTTTTTTTTAACCAAAAAATGGATCAATTGTCTTAACAGACATCGACTTCACTTGGATCATAGAAAGCTAATTTATTGACTCTGAAAAAATATATGTACACATTTGCTTAATTTTACACAAAGATACATACAACATCCAATAAAATAAAACAAATTAGAATATAAAATAGCCAGTAAATAAGAAATGTTAATGCATAGTAAGAATAAGCCTGGCAATGTACAATCACAGTACAATGTGAATAAAATTTGTTTTACTGAATAAACTGTAGTGTTAAGACTCATTTTATCATACACACCATCTTCATCAGAGGACACGCTGCTATCCCCACACTCAGTTTTCACCTCCTGCATTATACGCCCCACTCTGTGTCTCACACGCTGCTCTTGCATTTCTTTGTGGGAGGGGAAATTGTAGTGTCTTTTCACTTCCAGTTCAGGACCACTGCGAACAGCTAGATCCAGCAATTCCTACACAGAAAAAATATACATTACAGAATTTATTTACAAGTTCACCAAAGTGACTATGTAGCTTCCCATGTTAGTCTACCTGCTTTTATGAGTTTAGCATACCTTTCTGGAAACAAGGATCTGCTTAAGCAGTTTATGGTAGTACTGCTGGAGGGAGTAGATGTGCTTTTTTCTCTGGGACTTTGCACAAAGTTGCCTATACTTGACCACCTCTGGGTTAAAGTAGCCGTCTGTGGATAGAAAAATAAAAGTTCTTTTCCCCTCTCGGACACTGAAAGCGAAGGAAAACTTCAATCTGTTTTAAAAGTTTGAAAAGAGAATTACCTCTGAAAAGTTTCTGGGCAAGGTGCAGTGGATTGCCAAAGCAGAAGTTTTGGTTGTTGAAGAGGTCACTGATGACCCGGTCTTGTTCTGAAATGTTATCATCTGGAAAGTGAGGTAGGAGCTGACGGAGATTTTGTCTCTGGGCATCTGTCAGGACCTCGGACCATGTACTTTCACTCATCACAGAGAAGAAAATCTCAGGCTGATGGGTCATACATGCACACAGACATAAACACAATTCAATCACAAGACAATACACTCAAATCCTCGTAAAGTGCAAAGACTGTGGTCACTCACATCCTCCAGAAAATCTTCAGGGATCCGAACTCTGCAGTTCCCCAACATGCACTCCTCCATCACACAGCCATCCCTGTCCATTCTCGAGTCCAGAGGGTCCGTTAGCACATGAGCCAATGGATCCATACCATATGAGGCTCAAAAGGTGACGCACTGCTGTCCGTTTCAACTGCCTTGGTCTTTGAACACGAGGACATGAACTCAAGACCGAAGACTGGTGCGTCTTTAAAGGGAGTGGAATCGTTTCCTTCAAATGCACTAGAATTTGGAAGCTAACTGGCTACAATTCGATCAGTATATTAACACCCAAACATCTAAATTCTGATTAACTATAGCTGACATTAACAAGTGTTTCACTGAACATGAGAACCTGAGAGCGGTCATGAGAACCTCATTTTCCGACGTCGATGGTCAGTTGATCTAGTTAGCAAGCAATTTTCCAATCAAAACAGCACGGCGGCAAACATATTTTGTTTGTAAGATTTTTTAAATGTGATCTTAATATGTCTCTATGTCAGCAAAACGCTAAATACTTTGTGCAGACGGTTTTTTCAATTCTCCATGATCCGTCTAGCGTTAAGCTTATTTTCCCAGCTAGCAAACGATGTTATTGGTAGCTCTGCTCTTCTTAAGCTCCTCGAATACTTTAATGTACTGTACTTACAATGTCCACTCAATAACGGAGTATCTCCTTAAAAAACAAAAAGCATCTTACCATACGTGACAAGGAAAATAAAGCTAACTACTTTCGCTAGCCGTTCGAAGGAGCGGTAGGACTAATAACACCGCTGCACCGCCTTGCATCTCATTCCGTCCTCTAAATGGTGTCGACCTTCCTCTTGGGTTGTTCAGCGGTTCTGCTGTATCTGCTTTGTCTCAGAAATCAAACTACGCAGAACAACGTAGTTGTAAGACGACACGAATATCAATAAGAGACAGATTGCGTTACAAAACGGTGTCGTTTTATTTTGAAAAGCAACAAGAAGCTCCGCAGAAATGTCCCATCGAGCCTGTATGATGGGGCTGACTGTTCCAACATGATACAACTGAACAGTCAGCTCAAAGATAATAAAACATTACGACCAAACACTGTTATTCTAAAGATGGGCAGTGTTTCTTAGTGTCTATTTTGAAAAGCAAAAAAAGATATCTCATAATTAGCAAAATAAAGGATAAATTAATAGATTATTCCTGACCCAGCTACATATTTATTTGTTAAATATCTGTAAATATATTTCACATATTTAGGACCTGTTATTGCACCATACCATGACATCAGGGGTGAGGTGAAGCTGAAGGGATGGATGGATGGATATTTATGCCTGGTTATAAAGACCTTGCATACATTTCACACATAGAATGACCAAAAACCAAGCAGGAGCGAAAATGTGCAAGATCTTCTTCTTTTAATTTAACTGTATTTTTTTACATAAATTATGCATTTACATTTTAAAAGTTATACACAAAAATGTAATAACATTAAAAAGGGATGGTAAAATACTTACAAGCCTCACCTTAGCGAAAGCAATTAAAAATAATCAAAACACAGAAGTGATTAAGAAGTTTTAATGGACTGAATAGATAAATTCTGGTGAATATCATCCTTAACCCATGTTAAGAGTCTGTCCTAATGAAAAAGAATGAAGTTGCACCAATATAGTCAATACGTTTTAGACTCTCCATATACAAGCAGCACACTTGTAAAACAATTCTTGGTCTTCAGACCCCCGATTTCCCTCGAATCCAGCTGCGGTATTTAGTGACTCTTGTGTAAACACCAGGCTTGTTCTTCCGGCCACAGCCTTCCCCCCAGCTGACTACGCCGGCCAGAAACAAACGACCACTGTCTGGGTCTACAGAAGACATTGGCCCACCTGAGTCACCCTGTGGGTGGATGAAGGATTTGAGTTTATCAATCCGAGCAGAAGAAATGTGGTAACAGAAATGAAGGTTAGTTTTTCTATACCTGACAGGCATCCACTCCTCCAGCCAGAATTCCAGCACAGATCATGCGTGGAGTTACCTCATCGTTCAACAGCTCTTTGCACACAGTGTCATTGATGATACGGACCTCTGCTTTCTGCAGCACTGTTGCTAAATCTGAGCCAGAAAAAAACAATGAAAATAATGCCCCGTCCAGACCATAATCCAAATTTCCTTTCTCTGCTAAAATAATTCATACTTGCCTCCTTCCTCCCTGGTTTTGCCCCAGCCTGTAATCCATACAGCTTGCCCTGCTGGGAATTGATGTGTAGCTGCAGGCAGGCAGATAGGCCAGATATTCTGACTGAGAGTAACAGGGCCATCCAGTTCCATTAGAGCAATATCATTATCATAGGTCCTGGGATCATACTCTGGGTGAGAGATGATCTGTTTCACACTCTTCTGTGCTATCCAGTTACTGGTCTGACTCTGAGTGTGTAGCCCTAGATAGGCCTCCCACTGGTTTGGTTGAGAATACCTGCTCAGAAATACAGAATAAGGGTTTTTGCAAAGAGAAAACATAGAGCTGCCATTGCAAAAACATCTATCAACACAAACTTTTCATCCCAGAAGATTTCAAACAGAAGACTGTATGTCATGTTTCTAATACATTTGTAATCACCCATTTGATGCACATTTTAAAGTTGTTTTTTTATCTGGAAATTGTCCATTAAATTAAAAAGGCACTTCATAACTTAAAGAGCAACAAAAATCATGAATGACTTTGCAAAATACATTTTACGTGAAAACCTTTGAGGCATTAAGTCAAGAAAGTAGATTTATGCAGAGAGAGGCGGTGTGACTACAATTGTTTCATTCCGAACCACAAGAGCACACTTGATGTGAACTGATTGATTAGTTTGTCTTTAAAAACAGCATATGTTGCTCTGTATCGTTTTCTTGCTTTGCTGGAATGAAAACCTGCAGCTACAGTACTGTGCAAAAGTTTTAGGGAGGTGCGGAAAAAATGCTGTAAACAAAGAATGCTTTCAGAAATATAAATAATGATTGTTTATTTTTATCAATTTACAAAATACAAAGTGAGCGAACAAAAGAAAAATCTAAATCAAATCATTATTTGGTGTTACTACCTTTTGCCTTCAAACCAGCATCAGTTCTTCTGACCCCCACAGAGCCCTGATCTCAACATCATCCAGTGTGTCTGGATTACATGAAGAGACAGAAGGATGTGAGGAAGCCTACATCCACAGGAGATCTGTGATTAGTTCTCCAAGATGTTTGGAACAACCTACCAGCCGAGTTCTTTCAAAAACTGTGTGCAAGTGTACCTAGAAGAATTGATGCTGTTTTGAAGGCAAAGGGTGGTCATACCAAATATTGACTTGATTTAGATTTCTCTTTTGTTCATTCACTGCATTTTGTTGATTGATGAAAATAAATGATCAACATTTCCATTTTTGAAAGCATTCTTTGTTTAGAGCATTTTTTCCACACCTGCCTAAAACTTTTGCACAGTGATTTGTGGATAGGATTAAACACCCCTGCATGAAGTGTTTTTCTGTAAGGGTGCACTTTTTATACATGCCTCTTTGAATTACTCTGATTATATCTGAACACATAAATATGGAAAGGATTCACCTTCAGTCAACAATCTATTCCAAATCTGTTGAACGTCATATTATGAGTGGAGCACATAAAACAGATTTATTCAAGTAACAAACTTCCACTTTCTTCAACAATGTGAATTTCTGTAGTAATTTGTTGGCCACATAATCTATGATAATGATGATGAAGCCTTTTGGTATTATGATTGTTGTTGCAATAAATGGTTGGAATGGAAGTCAGAGAGCTTGTGCCTACTTGATCTTCTCAGTGTCTTGTACACAGTGTGCAGCGGTGATTAGCCAAAGGTTGCTGATTACAGAGGCTCCACACACATGGCCCTGCCCTTTTACGTGAAGGCTGACCTGCCAGGGCCACTCGCCTTCACTGGAATCTTCACCACCTACAATCCGGGAACTTTTGTATGGTCTCATACCACAGTCTGTGCAAATTAGAAAGTAAACTAAAATACTAATGCAACCACATATTTGAGAAGTCATAATAAAATATGTTACACACTAAATCATATTAAACCATAATAGCCAAAAAGTACAAGAGCAACTTTAATATGAGCTTACCACAGTCTGTTTCATCTGAACCATCCTCACAATCTTCCTCTCCGTCACACTGAGGGTTCTGCTTGCTTATGCACTTGTTATTTTTACATTTAAAGGTGTATTCAGAGCAGCTAAGGACTATGGCTAAATAGATAAGAGAAGAAATGAAACAAAAAAATTATTCACTGCCTGTACACAATTAAAGAGTATGTGTAAGAGAAGCTGGACTACCCATTATACAGCGGACTGTAGTATTTTTACAGCAGTTTTATATTTACCATTTACTAAAGACTAAGTAAGCTTTGTTTTTTCAAATGGTATGAATTTTTTTTTTTACTGTTAAGCTATTTTTTTGCAGTTATTATTTCAAAATTATTTAGTCATTATAGGGCTTTTTCAGAACTCTAATGTGATTATTTGATCACTAATATACTAAGTTTTGACCACCCAACAGGAAAGTGTCGGTGGTTAAAAAAACTTTAGAGAAACAATTGGTTATTATATGTCTGCTCACACTTGAGGCACTCAGATTCATCTGTGCCATCACCGCAGTCATTGTGGCCATCACATTTCTTGTATTTGGAAACACATCGACCATTTCGACATGCAACTTCCCCAGTTTTACAGTGTCCTGCAGACAGATGGCAAACAGTTGCTATGAATATTTTCCAGACTATAGTCAGAGTCTATGATGGTAAGATCTTAGACTACAATCAGCATTGTGATTCCATACTTACCGCATCTCTCCTCATCTGTGTTATCCCCACAGTCATTCACCCCATCACAGAGCCAGTATTTGGGCTGGCAGAAACCGTTCTTACATTTGACATGAAACTCTTCACAAACTGCAAGCATAAACAATATATTAGATAACATTTCTCTCACAATTACTGTTTCATACATTTCTGTCTTAATGAGTCTCAAAAAAGTGTGGTGGTGCAGGAATACGCATGCAGGGAGATTGTATTCCAGTTAATGTAGGCAAAGTGACTACCCTGAACGCACCACAGTTCTTTTCATCGCTCATGTCTCCACAGTCATCATAGCCGTCACACTTCAGCTCTGGGTTAACACACTTATCATTGGAACACTGGAATTTCCCAGGACAAGCTATGGGTAAAAGACAATGATAAAAATACTATTTGTTCACCCCTAGTCAAATTTCATGTTTTGTTAACTGTTTAAGTGAAAATAAGTACACAAACCCTAAAGTGTTATTTGCCAAACTCAACATGAGAGGCAGCCTGTGCAAAAGTTCTGATGGATTTTTTTACCTAAATTCACTAGCTATTTCATCAGCTTCAGCTTCAATATAAATGCACTGTGTTGGTATAATTACTGACTTTAGCCCAACAGTAGCCAAGGAAAGTATCAGTGCAGGGCATTTAAAGTTATATATACAGCTTATATAATCTTTGGAAGAAAGTTGCTTTTTAATATCTTTAATTTAAAAGATGTATTTCACTTAAGTGAACTAAACATTTAATAAAAGGAGTTCAAACCTTTGTAAATGGCAATATCTTTGCTTAAGCCTATTAGTCTGACTATCCTTCAGTGGATGTGTGCTTTTAATTCATGGAAATGACAATTGAACATTTGTTTAAGAGCATTGGTTTGGCATACGTTGGTTGGGCTCAAAGGCCTCAAACTCTGCAGAGAAGCCCTGGTCCACATAAGACATGTCAGAGTAGAATTTGACAATTATTTTGTTGGTCCTGCTGGAGTGGACTGTGTTTGCAGGTTTTTGTCCACACATCCTGAAACATAAGAACAAAACAGGAGCTTAAATCGTTAGACAATACTGACATTTTGAAGAAAAGTTTGAAGTAACTGGAATTTGTCATTATTTGCATTGTGACATCTTTATGTAAAAGCATTAGCGACTGAGGGCAGTGGTGGTCTAGTGGTTAGGACGCTGGCCGCATGATCGGAGGATCGGGGTTTGGAACCCCTTCCCAGTGGGTTGCCCTGAGGTACCCTTGAGCAAGGTGTCGTCCCCGTCACGCTCCTCCCTGCGATGGGCTGGCGACCTGCCAAGGGTGTGTCCCCCATCTTTCGCCCTGTGTGAGCTGGGATGGACTCAAGCACTCCCCAGGCACCCCGCTTGGGACAAGTGCCAGACAATGACTGACAGACATTAGCGACTGAAGAATTCTACCTAACCTGTTATTGTTAATCTCCAAGTAGTCTTTGGGACAGTGGTGCAAACTCTGTTGAGGCTCACGCATAGAAAACTTGCTGAACTTCACCCTGATGTACTTTCCTGTTGGAACCTAAGAGATAGTACATTGCCTTAACAAAATATTTTGATTATGAGAATTTGATTATCTGATATATTTTCCAGCAAACTAATTTAATCCAATATTTTTGTGTTTTTCTTAACCTCAATGTCCCAAACACACTGGATCTGAGGAGGATAGTGGGATGGAAATCCAGGAGATGTAAATGTGCCATTCATTCCTATTAGTTTCCCTCCACAACCTGCAAAAAGAGATAAATGTATCAATGGAACAAAGCTTTTCTATCATTATGGCTAAATCTTCTATGACCATTTTGTAGTTTGTACCTTGAATTTGCACAGGGACCTGGGAGTATTGTGCCCTGAACCCTGGGAATTCCTTCTCTTTGTTTGTGACCATTGTTACTAACATTACATTTCCAGAGGAAAGGTAAATCTGCTGCTCATTAGGGGTGTTGTATCCGCACTTCCTGCATGAACATATTACATAGTTTACTGAACACTACTAATTTTGCACTTTATATGGTATAAGATAAGAAAGGCTTTTCCTTTCCTTTCTACTGACAAGTATTATGCTTATATTTTTATGATTTTACAATAGCTAAGCAAATTTGAGTCATGTCTGTTCTCAGTATCATTTTTACAGAGTAGAACACAGGACCACTGTTGGGTGGCTCATTTAACTGTCCTACCAGTGCTACAAACACTGACGTGCCAGTAAGGCTACATAAACAGCCAATGTCTTTAGGTCTTTGTGGATGATAAATCATAAATCATATTTAAACCACTTTCTTACATTGTCTTAGAACTTAGATCTTTTTTTTTGTTGTTGTTCTCCACTGTGCATGCATGATTATGGTCAACATCATGCATTCACTGCATAGTAGCATCTATATTACTTCTTCCAATAAATGCTGCAGAAGGATTAAAGCATCTGACCTCAAATTCTGTACTAAGGAGAGTAGAAAATGCCATATTTGAACTTTTTCCCTGTAAAGGAAAATTATTTCCCCTTAGTAATTTAACAAAACATGCCATTTGACCCCAGGATCTGAAGGTTATGGGTTCGAATCCCAGACCAGTAGGTTGCCCTAAGGTAACTTTAAACAAGGTACTGTCCTGGGAGCTTTAAACAGCTGCCCCATGCTGCATGGTTTGTATAGGTTAATAGCAGTGGTTGAATTTCGTTGTGGCTCACTGTGTGCTGTGCAAATAGTCCCTTTCACTTTTGCTTTTGCATATGACTGTACACTATATACTACCTAATAACTATATACAATGAGGTAACACCAAAGTAATTTATTTTCTATGAATGATGCCAAGAGCACTCACTCTGCCATGACCTGATTCTCAGTGGGGACTAGAGAATCATACACTCTGATGAAGTCATTTTGACAGTCTTTCTCAAGACTCAAGGCAGTAAATTCTAGTCGGATTTGGTGACCAGGGTCAGCACGGAGCTGCCACTCAGCATAGCTGTTTGAAGGGTAGGGAGAATCAGGAAAGCCTTGAGACTGAATAATGCCTGTTTCTCCTGTATGAGAATGGTGAGCTTCCTTAAATTGGCCTGACAAAAACAACATGGTCAGTAAATAACAATATCTCAGCATGTACATCAGTCTCATATATAAAAAGGACCATTACTCACGTCTGAGAGTGGAGTTAACAAGTCGAGCATCCACAGCTGTGACAATGGATAAAATCAGCAAAAATCACCTCATTGACTATGTAAAATTGGATCTTATTTCACAATATTAAAAAAATAGAGGAGCAATGGCAAAAATGTGTAAGGATAATAATAACATCTTAAAGAGAACTATATAAACTATAAAATAAACCTAACAAACTTGCATAAAATAGCCAAAAATATGAGGCTCTGAGACCTAGATACCTCCAGACATCATGCTGTTGATAAGCAAGCTATGTCCAGGCTTCCGAACTAGACTCAAGGTCAAGCGACCCTGCTTAGGTCCCACGGCCTGCTCAAGGGAGCTGATGGCTTCATCCACAGCAGTGGCCTTAGCTACTGGCACACTAAAGTCCGAGAGGTAGTAGGCTATGACACTGCCATCACTAGCCTCACTGAAAGAGAGTAACATGTTTTTTCTATCATGCCCCTGTTATTAATTATTAATACAAAATTAAGTGAGAATATTAAAAAACGCAGACTCACCTGAAGGCCTGAACACTGGACCTGACATAGTATTTGGATAGCACTGGGGCATAACTGTATATACCGTCCATCTGAAAGAAATTAAATGTGCTTAGCTAAGGCTGAATAACAATTGCTCAAAACAGAAAATAAACTAGTACATGCTTGACAATACTGGCCTGGGAAATGTCAGAGGTAACATACATGCTTTGTGACCTTCAAAGCCAGCTCTTTGAACTCTGTAGAGTTGCAGTCCTCATAGTAGTCTGAGAACTTGTGATTTGAGATGGTGATGGTTCCACTAAAAACCTTCCTTATTCTGCCTTCTGTTCTTACTGTATGAGATAAGAAGACACATTTAACACAAACACAAGGAAAAAGAGGAGACTGATTTTTCAGTTAATCAGGTTGGAATACTCACAGTGGAAGTGCCAAACTAGCAGTCCTATTGTTAGTGCAAGGACTGCTGCTAATATGACCAGGACAATCACAAGGATGGTTCTGCATGGTAACTGTTTCTTTAGTGTCTTCTTACCATCAGGAGTGGGGAGAAAGTGCTCTGAAGGATCGATGTTATCATCCTAAAAATGTCACAGAACATTGCTTGAAATAAAGAGAAATAAAAAAAAAGAAATTTACATTATAATAAATCAACATTTTGTCAAATTACAAGCTATAAGAATGGAACTTAAAATCCCAGACAGGAATAATAATGATAAACACAAGACAAAGAAAAACTGTGGGTGGGATATCAAATATCAACTCAATAACTGGCTCTTGACATTAGTGTGTTGGAAGCCTGATGTTAAGATAGAAAAGTGTCAACTTGCTGAATTTGGGACTCCACAGTCACAGACCAAATGCTCTGCCCACTGCCAAAAAGGCCTACAATGGAAATATGAACATCAGAACTGATCCATGGAGCCTCAGAAAAAAGCGGCCTAGTCTGATGAATCCAGATTTCCAACAGCACAGCGTCAGTCAGTCCATGCTGCTATAGGTCAGATAGATCAGAACTGTTCTGGGGGACCTACAAATATTAGCCAGGTTTTAATGCTGTGGTTGATGGGACTGCTGTTCACACCATGCAAGAATACCAGACTATTCGAGAAGACACAATCTTGAAAACACACCCCTCCATTGGATCCACACCTTAAAACATTTAAGCATGCCATTCAAGTTCACGCATTCTTTTGTCATTAATGCAGAACAAGTTCAGTTTAAAGCACCATAGAGCCCTGAATAATATCTAGCACAATAAGACCTAATATCAAACCTACAACCCAGGTACAGGTATGTGTATATGTATATATATATATATATATATATATATATATATATATATATATATATATATATATATACACACACACACACACACACACACACACACACACACACACACACACACACACAGAGAGAGAGAGAGAGAGAGAGAGAGAGATCGAGATCATTCCTGCTCATTCCTCACTGTGTTACCGAAGTGTTAACCAGTTCAAAACTAAGAGAGAAGACAGAGCCCCCCCCCACCCCAGTACAGAAGAATGGCACGGTGTGGTTATGTAACAACGCGTAGGTGCCTGGTGCTAGGACTGTACCGCCTGTGCTTTGGCTCGGAGTTAGGTGGGTGGAAGGGACAGTATGAACCATACCAGAGGCTTTGGGCTGTGTTTTTCTCCTTTCTCTAGCGGCTCCATTTTCCCATCCGGGCGCAGGGGGGCTGCAGTGTCCTGTAGTGTCGCCTTCACTCCTCCATCCAGCCTGCTGGAGCTCCGGGTCCACACTGCGGTCTGATCCAAACCGAACTACAGAGCTACAGGTGTTCTCAGTGGAATAACCTGTATCGCAGGACACTTCCTGTAGTGAGGAGCTCCGGAGAGGCGGGGACACTGAAAACATCTATCTATCTATCTATCTATCTGTCTATCTGTCTATCTGTCTGTCTGTCTGTCTAGTTAAACATCTCTCTCTCTCTCTCTCTCTCTCTCTCTCTCTCTCTCTCTCTCTCTCTCTCTCTCTCGCACTGTCTGCATGCTTAAAATGGTGCTGGGGCATTTTCTTAATTTGCTAAAACTTGTACTTAAGCATTTGCATTCACTAAATTGCATTAACAATGTATTTTGTTACATTATTGTTCAAAATGTGGCAGTTCTTTTGTTGTGGGTGTGGAATGATGCTTGTACAGTTATTTTCTTGTACTCCACTTTTTCCAACACGTGGCTAAACCCATGCACATCAGTTGAAAAGGGGGCCTAGGGTCATAGGTCCTTACAAACTGCTCAATTCAACCCCCTTGTGCCATATATCTCTACATTTCTCTGGTTTACTCTGAGCAGGTAAAAGGTTAGAGAAGAATGTCAATCAAAATACCCTTGTGTGGAAAAACTGAAGACGTACAGACAGAGTAAACATGTCTTCACCTAACAAGCTTCAGTGAGGGCAACACACTGGAGAGCATTAAAAACATCCCAATGCATCATTTAGGCATTAATTATTCAAAGCATATCTTACTCCTTTTTATGGCACATGTCATTATGAAGCAGATAAACAAGGTTCCTCTGTGGTAAGGCAATGACTATGCAAAGGGCTTTGGTGCCATGAAGCTTTTTCAAACTTAGTGAAACTTTAACTGCTGCCAAAAAATGGCTGTCTACAGAATTAACATATTTTGCAGAGGGTTTCTTTTCTGTACTTTTTACTCTTTAGCACAAATGCTTGCTGCTTGAAATCCAGTCCCTTTCTTTCTATTAGCTTTGCTGTGTCTGTGTAAA
The DNA here is from genome assembly GCA_017165825.1 of Hepsetus odoe. NCBI lineage: Eukaryota > Metazoa > Chordata > Actinopteri > Characiformes > Hepsetidae > Hepsetus > Hepsetus odoe. The sequence goes on along the minus strand of CM029381.1, from coordinate 14,386,034 downwards.
TAAGCTCAAAGTTTGTTCTCCGCAGTTCTGTCCCCAGAGTCTGAATGCACCGTAGTCTCAAAAGAGATGATGTTTTCAAATCTTTGACAGGGTAAAACACATGATAGACAAATGATGCATAAATTATTTATAAATGTAGTAATGAGTGCACAGGGGAACAGACTAAATTAGAGGCACTGTTGATGCACTTCTAACCCACCTTTGTCTAAACTTTGCAATTTCAAAACTGACTATAAGAATTCTGAATTTGTCCTTCAAACAGAGCTTGTGGAACTGTATGCTTCTGGTAAAAACAAAAAACAAAAATGCAAATAACATATGCAAATGTAACAAGAAACTGAGTATGGGAAAAATGTTTTCTGACATTTTCTTCTGAACAGGTTCTGTAGATACCATCTGACTGAGATTCATTGGACTTAAGGAATAGTGAAGTTAGCATATTTAAAGAGGTCTGGAAACAGATGGCAATTAATGTGATAAAGCATTTCAATAGGGCAGATGTAAATCTCTTCCACCTTTTCTAATGACCCATGCATAGAGGCTAACTATGCATTGCTGAATAACTTTAAACATATAAAAAAATAAAATCAAATAATTCCATAAAACAATTACATTAATAGGCAATCAGGTCCTAATAAAATTTTTAAATCTCCGCAGCATCACTGTCATGCCTTAGATCACTTCACAATGTAATGAAATTGATAAATATGTGTTCATGCAGGTTTCTTTATAATGCAGACACTTAAATGCACAGATGTCAACCACCAAGAAAACTCAAATCTACAGTCATTGATTGTTATCCTGTAAAATGCACTTACATGGTAAGGGTACACTGGTATGTAATATTTAGGGTAATGCTGATCAAACTAAATGTTTTGTTGAGTTAATTCTGGAAAATATACATGCACATAAATATAACCTGATTATTTCATATTTTATGTTTATATATATACATTTTCTCAGTGTGCCCTTCACCTTTCACAGAAAACTGCACATTTGCTTTTTGAATTTTGGATTTTTCCCATATTGAGTTCCTAAAGGCTTTAGTAAATTTCATTAAAATATTCAAAATGCAAAATTGTCTTTTTGACAATTATAACAATCAAGCAGACATACATATACATGCACTTGTCATCCCCACCCCCTGGAGACCATGACTGAGGCTACATAAGTCCAGCAGTTCTTGAGCTCTATTCTGTCCTATAAAGGACCAGAAGTAATAGCTCATGGAATCATAACAGTCTGTGAAATTATTCTTCCTTTTAAGTCTTTAAGTCTTTCTTAAACTTACTACCCTCTTTTAAAAGCAGTTCACAGTTAATGTGTGTAACTACAGTTATTTGCAAAATTGTGGTCTCAAATTACTGGTTTTGTTGTTGAAGTGAACACTTCTGCTCATTTTACTGCATATTTACTCTGGTACATTTAACTAACAGAAAAAAATTTTCAAATGTTCAGGCACATGTTATTCTTACAATAGTCGTTTTCAGTTTGTTAACTTCTGCAAATACAAAGAAACAATTTGTTGAATTTAGCAGGAGAAATGCAATTTTAATTGTTAATTGTTACATAGTAATGATGGTGTGCCAAAACCTTTGCATAAAACTGCATCTCTTTTGTACTACTTGCTTCATTACAACACCCTAAGCCACAACTGCATCTCATGCTTGTTTGTTTGCAGTGCATGGCGGGGATCAACGGGACAAATGAGGAGCAGTTATACTTTGAGCAGGCCTACAAGGTGGCCTTTGATTCTGTTTCTGGGACTAAGATTGCAGTGGTGGTGCTGATATCTCTGTTTTTTGTATATATAAACTGCATTATGCTTTTCACTCTTAGGTGCAAGGCTATATTGCTTGAGAAGCCCCGGTACATTCTGTTTGCTCGCATGCTGTTCAATGACTCTGTGCTTTTGCTTGTCACAATTGTAATGTATGCCATAGCCTTAGCTTTTCTCAATGACCCAAAGCTATCTGTTCACTGTTAGTACTAATTTCCAACGGCTGTTTCCTTAATGCTCCTCTGACCCTTGCTGTGATGTCTCTGGAGCGCTATGTGGCTATCTGCTTCCCTCTGAGGCACTCCACCATTGCCACCAGGAGAAGCACAAGCATTGCAATAGGAATCATTTGGTTCCTCAGTTCCTTGAACTTTGTTACAGATATCATATTTGAATTCATTACTGATCCCAACTATCTATTAAAGATAACATTTTGTACAAGAGAGAAACTTTTTGTGGCCAAATGGCAGACTGATAAGACTCATTTGAGTATTTGAGATTCTTTTTTTTGTCTCAGTGATGCTGATCATCATCTTCACTTACATCAGCATTATAGTTACCAGGTCTTTGTCCTCCAATAAAGACTCTGCTAAGAAAGCTCACAAGACTGTGTTGCTGCATCTCATTCAGCTGGTGCTGTGCCTCTCTTCTTTTCTATATGGCACCATAGAGAAAACACTGTATATGATAGCTGGTAGTAATAGCACTCTATTTATGCACCTGCGATATCTGAACTTTGTCATCAGGCTGATACTGCCCCATTGCCTGAGCCCTCTCATCTATGGGCTGAGAGATGATGCAGTGCGGCCCTTATTCAAATATTACTTCTGCAACACATGCAGAAAAGTTAAACCTGTGATCAATATGTTTTGACCATAGAGGCCAAAAAATTAAAACATAATACCAGCTTGCAGCAAGTGACTCTAATGCAAGGCAAGTTTATTGAAATTAAAAATAAAATAAAATAATTCTAAATATAATGCTAAAAATTTCAAACTGCAGTTGCTTGAATAGTTGGAAGGCACTGGTTAACACTTGTTTTCTGCTTTTAAAATGAAAAAAGAGCACAGATTAAATAGCACATATTTTAAAAGTATCTATTAAAAAAATGTGATTATACAGCTTGTAATTTCAGAATGCATATTTTTTAAATGTATAGTGCATAAAAAATAATACAATTAAACATAAGAATGCAGAGGGAATACTCCATGTGCATGGAGGCAACCAATTCTGCCATTGCTGTTTATGCCAAGCAGCTTGCTATCAGCTTCTTAACATGACAATGAGAGATATGTTTCATGCCTATATTCAACCGGAATGAGAAAGCAACGATCTGTGTGAAACTTCACATTAATGCTATTGTATATATGCACATAGAAAGCACATAAAAAGAAAACCATACTTTAGTGAATTGTAAGGAAAACTAAAATCTTGTGGTTAACAAGTCCACTAACATACAACATCTCAAGAGCAACATCCCTCTGCCATGTCATCTCAGCCCTTACCATCACTGAAAATGAGTGTGGTAAGCTGAAGACTAGAGAGGGCCTTGGACCCTGGATGACCCTGAGAGATTCTGTTAAGAGTGCTCTCCAACCCTAAATTGTTAAATGAGAAGACTTTTTTGAAGAGCTTGAAGAATAGTTTTTTGAAAGTAATTATTTCTTAATGCTAAACTTTTTTCAGATTAAATTGATTTCAATTAAATGTTTGATTTTTCTTTTTTTTTTTACAGTGTAGAAAGAAAGTACTTCACCAAAAAGGTGGATTTCTTTCCCAACCCTTTTTACTTATCTTTAAAAGGAGTGCCAATAATTGTGGAGAACACTGTATCATTTCTTTCTCGTTATTTCTATTGAACAGATAATGCAGTAAGGCCCTTGCTCAAATATTTGTCAATGAAGGAAAGGCAGATAATATATTTGCTAGACCTTAAGATCTAATATTATAGACATTTTATTGTCAGTCATCAATTTTATATTTCAAACTCATGTACATGCTGAGAGATAAGACCTTTTGACCCTTGCTCAGGTATCGTTTCCTCTATGATACTGGCAAAACTCAAACCACATGTCAATGTGCACTGAATTATTGCAGGTTAACTCGTGTTTACTGTACATTTCAGATTCTATAGTATAATTATTGTTCATTAATATGATAGGAAAACACACCTGAGAGAAAGTGCTCCCACTTTCAACAAACATTTCTAATATTTCAGATGAACCTATGCAAACATGAAACTTTTCCCACTAAGTTCAAATCAAACTAGAAGGATGGTGGCATGGTGTAGTAGGGCAAAGAGAAAACACTGACGAAAGCTTCATGTCTTACACACAGCTTCATAAGTACAAATCCCTGACAAAAACAGTTCATAAATGTAAGTGGTCATGGCATTAATTTGCTAAATGTATTGTTTGTTCAATGGAAGCAACTGAGAGTTATAATGCTGGGGACATGACTTTACGACTTTATTTGTTGGCAAGGAATAAATCTGCCAAGGACTGCCGATGGGTGTTCTCAATGACACAATCAATGTAAATTTCACAGATTTGCAAGTATTTACCTGTTCTGCTCACTCTGACACCATTATGTATTTCAGAGCAAGCAAACAGACTATAAAATGAAAATGTTTTTGAATTTCATGACTGTAACATTGAAAGGTTTTTTTTCATTTTATATGAAGCATTTAGCGTTTACCCTCTAATGTTTGCTGACATATACAACTATGTTTCCTCTTGGTGTTTTTTTCTTGCAGCTCCATTTTGAAAGTCATCTACCTTTACATGCAGAAGTCATGCAGAAACAACAGTCTTTGTTGCAGATCAGTCAAATGACCCCTTTTATTTCAAATATAACATCCACCAAACAATAGAATACTTCACCACGTAAAGGGATTACATGCAAATGTCTGGCTAGCAGAAACCAAATCCATAGCCTAGCAGAAAATGTCAAACTGCAAGTTCTTCTAACTTAATTTTACACTATTTAATGTAACACAAAAAGTAACAAAGACAAAACATAATAAAATATAACAACTCAAATTGCCTAGTTAATAATTTTCCTGGGATCCCCAAAGAATGTGTAGAGTGGAAAATGAGCATATAACAAGTCTTTGAATATTTCTCACATATTCCAGGGGTAAAGGCTTCTGCCTTGACATAAGAGATCTTGAGCCGTATCCAATACCCACTGAAGCGTCCCTTTCGATTATTGGCACAGAACAACTACCAGTCCCTTGTCAAAAGCAAGTGATGAAAGAACTTGCAATGCCTCCCTTTTAATTTACTTTCCATCTCAGGCTACACTAGAACAGGAAAATCAACCAAGACCACCCAATTGACTCATCCTGCAGCTGATTATTTAAGGCTTTAAAAATACTGCACACAAACAGCTTTCCCTTTTGTAAAAGGCACAACACAACTAAGAAAGATTCAAAATCAGTTAATGTTTTACACTTTAAATAGTTACATTTAGATTTTACAAAAATGTACAAATATTTTTAAATATTCTTACCTTCATCTCTGTAATGATATGCTTTTCACTACAAGGCTTAATTGATATAAAGTATTATAATAAAACACAATAAAATCAGTAAGCATGTGACGTAGTGAGTAGCTCTGTTGGCTCAGAGCAAGGAGGCCCTGGCCACAAGCACCAGGAGGGCTGCCAGGGTTCTTTCAATGTGTTTGTGTTTTCTCTCTGTGTCTGAGTGGGTTTCCTGCGGGTACTCTGGTTTCTTTCCACAGATCCGAAGACATCCATGTCAGGTGTATTGGAGATGCTACTTTCCCCTCTAGGTGTGTGTGAGTGTGTTTATCTATTATATATGCGTCTGCCTTGCAATGAACTGGCAACCTGTCCAGTGCATTTCTCTGTTTTTTGGCCTATGTGGTTTGGGATAGCAACTCAACATTTTTAAATACATTTCTGAAATTAAAAAAACTATATAGCCACCCTTCCTTTTAATAACAGTCAAAATCCTTCCATGGAATGAATCCTTCCATTTCTTGATCTGTTGATGATCAACTTTTTGTGCAGCATCATCCACAGCCTCCCAGATACTGTTCAGAAAGGTGGACTGTTTTCCTTCCCTATAAATCTCCCGTTTAAGAAGGCCCACAAGTTCTTAATCGGGTTTATGTCAGGTGAGGGAGGACGCCATGCCTTTATTCATTCATCTTTAGGGAAATAATAAGAATAATGGATCATTAAGGTCTTCATCCGTCAAGAGTCATTCTCATCTCATCAGTCCATAAAACCTTTGAAAAATCTGTCTTGAGAGATTTCTTGGCCCAGTCTTGATGTTTCAACTGGTGTGTCTTGTTCAGTGGTACTCGGGTCTCAGCTTCCCTTATCTTGGAGCACTGAACACCTTGTACTGCTAGGTTCACTTCAGCATGTTTCTTATGACAATTTCTGACTTTTCAGAATCAGTTATATCTCTTTTTTTTGGCCCATTTAGCCTGAGGTAAAAAAGCTACCTAATAATTATGCGCACCTTGATATCGGGTGGTCTCCTTAGGCCACTCCTTCCCTCATTACACAAATACACATCACCTGATCTGCATAAATCCAATTAGCATTCAAGTTTATACAGCATGGAGTTGGAATATATGCATAAAGATGATTATATGGTCCAAATACTCACTTGCTTAATGATTGTGCACAGTGTATAGGCACAATATGGTACCAGGAGATTTTAATTCAAGTGCTTGCTGCCTGTGCTAAAATGCACCAGGTGATACTGGTCCAACCATTTTATACATGTTTATGTATCAGCATCAGTATCAGTAGAAAGCTGCATGAAAGATTTTAGATAATGCCATCAGAAGCAGCTGAAAAACCACAACAAAACCTGTTCTTTAAAAACTTAATATAGCTTTGTGTTAAGGTTCTTTTTAAAGGACTGAACATACTGCACATCACGCACGCTATATCACAATCAGCTTTAGCTGTATTATGGCATCACAGGCTGATTCAGCCTGGAGGTGTGTCAACATATTACATTCAGGAGCATGGCATGATGTCATGGGCCATTAAAAAGACTGGCACAACCGCCTTCATGATCACTCTGTGCTGGCAAAAGAGAGTGCTGCCTTCTTGCACTGCAAAAAACTTGTATAATTTATTAACATTGTTTAATCTGTCTGCCTTGATTTGTGCTGTGTATGTGTTGGTAATTTGTGATACATCTACATTATTTTATTTAATAACCTGATTAATTACTGAGCTTATGGCAGTTTCTAATGAAAGCACAGTTGAGGTTTTGTTCATACATCAACAGATGTATAATGTTGTGCTGAATGAGAAAACGATAACCAAATGTATTGTTGTGATGTTGATGTCATTATTTTTTATGTATGTGAATGGTGTCATGCTGTATGCTATTTGGAGTAAGCGTGTCTTTAGAGAGACTCCACGCTACATTCTCTTTTCTCACATGCTTTTCAATGACTCAGTGCAGTTTGTTTTCTCTGCGATGCTCTATTGTTTTGCTCTAGCCTTCTATAAGTTGCTCACAACTTGTTGTGCTTTCATAGTTTTTGTTTCAAGTACAGCTTTCTATAACACGCCATTAAACTTGGCTGTGATGTCACTAGAGCGTTATGCTGCCATACGTTTTCCTCTTAGACACACAGAAATAGCCACTCAGAAAAGAACCTACTTGGCCATTGTATTAATCTGGTGTATTGGCTCCATAAACTTTTTGTTTGACTTGTTTTATGGAATGGTGATGGACCCTAACTTTTTAAACTCACAGGTGTTTTGCACAAGGGAGAGATTGTTTATAAAACCATGGCAACTTGATGTATACCGTGGTTTCAATACTTTTTATTTTGTGTCAGTTACGCTGGTCATCTTCTACACCTACATCAGCATCATGATCACAGCCAGGTCTGTGTCCTCCAAGAAAGAGTCTGCTAAAAAAGCCTACAGGACTGTGCTGCTGCACTTCATTCAGCTCTGTCTGTGCCTTATAACATTTCTTTACAGCATCATCGAGCAAGCTGCAGCTATGCTGGGCAATAGCACTCTCTTCCTAGATCTGCGCTACTTAATCTTTCTGTTTGTGGTCATTTTGCCTCGTTGCCTGAGTCCACTCATTTATGGGCTGAGGGACAAGGCCTTACAACCCTTGTTTTTACGCTACTTCCGCTACAGTTCTTGTAAGCCAAGCCAACTGTCAGTGTGCACTAAATTCTAGACATTTAACCATGTACTTAAACATACATTTACATTAGATGCATATTTTTAGGTAATTAGACTAACATACTTTTATGATACTTAATAATAGTATATAAATATTTATACATACATCTTTCTTAAATGGGACTTATGTTCAGGTTTGAAGACACTTTAAGATGAGGGTTAACTGTACAAACAGCAACAAAATACTTTTAAGCCTTTTATTCAGTCAAGTATTATTTTTGTGAGCTAACTTTAAAATGCATGTTCACTTTTGGCGTTGAAGTGTTTTCTGTGATATTTATGAAAGTTAGTTTTCTGTGTGATGTTGCTCTTTGGAATAAGATTTGCAAATTCAGTAAATTGCATAAACTCCACCAAAGTGTTATTATCAGTATCTGCTCTTTCCAAACTCTGCAAAAATGTAATAGCTCGATGGACACAGTTATCCAGCCCTTCATTCAGACCCTCCTCTTTCCTAAGTCCTAAATCATAAATTATATCAGCCATACATTTATATTGTTTAAAAGACTGCGGTATGCTGCACAAAATAATCAATATATTCAATGGGTTTAGTATTCATTCATTCAACATTATAACCAATTTCAGATAAAGTGAATGGACACTAAATTTTCTTGGTACAATGGCACCTGTCAAAAGGTGGGATATATTAGGCAGCAAGTGGAAGCAAAAAAAGAAAAAGAACAGTTAAGCTAATGGATATAAAATTAGTGTGAAAAGGGCCAAATAGTGATGGCTGGATGACTGGGTAAGAGCATCTAAAAAATGGGGAATTTTGTGGGGTGTGATCAGAAAAGTGCCCAAGAAAGCACAACGGAATTACTGCACTACTAGTCATAGCTGAAAATTAATTCTAGCTACAACAGAAACACATTGCATGGGGCTTCTTAACAGCAGACTATTTAGAGTGATCATGCTGACCCTTGTCCACTACTGACTACAAAAGGAAAATAAGAATCACAGCTGTGTTTGAACACAGACTATGGAGTAGTAGAAGAAGGTGACCTGGTCTGAATCATGCTTCTTTTTTGCTATGTGGACAGCCAGATGCTTGTGCATACCTGAGAAAGATAGTAGTTTGTTAAATTACAATTTATAAACATATAATATGTAATATACCAAATCTATATTATTTAACATAGCTACCCTTGAAATAGAGTCTTATGGCAAACACAGCATTGCTTTTGACTTTTTGTTAGGAGAAGCATGGCTGGCAGTTGTATTGTGCTTTCCTGATATGCCTATTTTTACCATGACAGCACAGAATCTCTCCTGTTGCAGAGGTGCTCTAATCATAGGATCCCCCTTGAGACAACCAAGGGTGACAAACATTCCCACAAGGACTCTGAATCTAAAGGGCCTGCTTTGCCTTCACTCTTGAGAAAAGGGCACAAACAATACATTTATAGTACATTATTTTTCTCCATTGTATAGGCTGATTCCAAAGTGCATTCATATAGTTTTTAGCAAAAAAGAGTCCAAAGATTTGCATTGGGTTACAAAACCTCACCTCATATTCTGTCTTGCCCCGTGTTGTGTCTTATGTTGTCTTGTGTCTTGTGTTGTGTCTTGTCTTGTGTGTAGCACCAGGGTCCTGGAGGAACGCTATTTCGTTTCACTGTGTACTGTGTATATGGCTGAAATGACAATAAAATCCTACTTGACTTGACTTGACTTGACTTACTTGTCTTTACAGTTAGAAAGACGCATGTTCTCTTCCTTAACATTAAGTCAACATTTAAGCTGTGTTTCAGTGATGACAAACATCTGAGAATGAATGAAACTAGTAATTATGACCAATGTACAGCAAATACAATTCATTGATGAAAGAATAAAGAAACAGCTGCAAATTATTAAAGATGATTGGGCCAGTGATTAGTATACTGGTAATGATAAACGTTGAGTGGTTGGAACCCATTTATCTAGGCAACATGTATACCTAGGCAGTTTTACAGCCTGTTGCATAAAAACACTTGTTCTAATTTCTTAATATTAAATGCATGGTAAGCTTGCTGTTTTTCAAATTTGAAACTGCCAAACTGCCAAAAAGACAAGAGAGCAGGAAAATGCAAATATTTTGTTCAGTTTAAGTAATTTCCTTCTATTGAACATTCTTTATGAACTGTTAATGTCTGAGGATACTTTTGCAAAGAAATGTCTGATGTCAATATTCAATCAAATCAGTAATGTAATCTGTAGCCTTTCATTTTTTTCTGGGTTTTGCTGCAGGTTGTTGGACTCTCAATCAGCTGAAAAACAGCATTTAAAAATGTCTAGCCTGAAGCATTCTTTGTACAGAATAACCCCTTAAACGCTTGGCAAATGGGGTTTTTTTTGTGCCTGTATTTTGATTTGTCTTTGAGATTAAATATGAGAATTTTGGTCATTTATTTTGTGGTGTAAAATTATAAAAAAAAAAAAAATGAAATACATATAATAGAGAGATCTTTATATACATTTGCTGCCAGTATTTTAGTCTATGCAAGTGTTTCCAATATAATGGCCAGTGGCTGTAGTTGCAAGGCCTACAAGACCTAAAAAATGAGCAGCTCAGTGCCATCACATTGTCTCTGTACAGCCTATTGGTGGACTTGTCCAAGGTGTGGTTTTAGGTCTTTAAGCTAACTTTTTATTGATCAAATTTTTGCTGATGTTTGCTACTAGGCTCTAAAAAGTATTCTATTTGTGAAAATACAAGATGAAATCATGACACTGTATATTATATACACTGGACTATTTTCATATTTAGATATGTGGCCTGTTTTATGGCTAACACTACCCTGTTTAGTCACGGCTTAAATTCAAACTGAATGAAGTCCAACACAGTGTATATAATATACAGTGTCATGATTTCATCTTGTATTTTCACAATTGTCACTCAGAATAGTTTCAGATCCATCAATCTATCCATTAGCTGAGCTGCTCTGGCTAAACATCCCAGCGCTTATAGTGCAAAAGCTGAAAAAACACCACAAAAATGACCCAGAACCCAAATTACCAAAAACAAAACCAAGCACTCTTGCATTAATGGTTCAGCACAGTCTCACTTGCTGTGGAGGAAGTTTGCAAAATTGCACTAATTCAGTACATTTGGAGGGCTTTTGGGCATGAACTGGTCGTTTAAACTCTTGCCAGAAGTTCCTAAAATCAGGACCTGGGCACTACAAAACAAATTCTGTTTTTGAGCATTTCAGAAGTGGACTAGCTCTAATGATTCAAATCATTGTTCTGCTGCATAACTCCTTTAGCATTTTCTGGCAGAAGATTGAATTCCTTTTTTTGGTCAATTAAAGCCAATTGCCTAGACCCTGTTGTTTATTAGAAAGTTGGTTTGGAATAAGTGTAAAATTTATCTGGCCAAAAAAAGACAGGTTTCTGAATAATGTATTTCAGTTTAATGCATTAGTGCAATGCATTCTGTTTCACTGATTGCAATATTTACAGAAAAATACACAGAAAAATTGAAATAGAAATTGGATCATAGCCTACATTAACTATCATGGTCTGTCAGAGATGTGTGGATCAGGTTAGAGCCATGCTTCCAAAGGTGTGCCTTCATCTTCTATTCTGGGACTCCAAAGGGGTGAACTCTATAAAAGATCAATACATGAAAGTCTTACGGCTGTGTGCTGGGCTGGCATTGGGGAGTGTTGTGTGGCATTGAACAAAACAGAGTTGTGCATGCACATGGTTTATTAACACTGTTATGTCTTTTCTGCTTTCAGTTTTGTGAATAAGTATACACTTACATAGGAATGTAATTGTTATTACTATTTTATTGTTTATTTAGCTTATGGCAGTTTCTAATGGAAGCACAGTTGAAGTTTTATTCATACACCAACAGATGTATAATGTTGTGATAAATGAAGGACCAATAGCAAAAGTTATGGTGGCATTGCTACTTTCTGTGTTTTTTATTTATGTGAATTGCATCATGCTGTATGCTCTTTTTAGTAAGCATGTTTTAATAGAGACTCCACGCTACATTCTCTTTGTTCACATGCTTTTCAATGACTCAGTTCAGCTCATGTCCACTTCGGTACTGTACTGCTTATCAATGATTTCCTTCAAGTTAATCACAGCTGCCTGTGCTTTGTTGGTATTTGTTGCAAGTACAACTTTCTTTATCACACCTTTAAACTTGGCTGTGATGTCACTAGAGCGTTATGTGGCCATACGTTTTCCTCTTAGACACACAGAAATAGTCACTCAGAAAAGGACTTGCCTGGCCATTGTATTAATTTGGTGTATTGGTTCTATAAATTTCATGATTGACCTGTTTTATGGAATATTGTTGGATCCTAATTTTTTAACCTCGCACGTGTTTTGCACACGGGAGAGAATCTTTGTAAAACCATGGCAAGTTGATGTATACAATGGCTTCAGTGTGTTTTTCTTTATAACAGTGACGCTGATCATCTTCTTCACCTACATCAGCATTATGATCACTGCCAGGTCGTTGTCCTCCAGTAAAGAGTCTGCTGCGAAAGCCTACAGGACTGTGCTGATGCACTTTATTCAGCTGGCCCTCTGTCTAACTATGTTTCTCTATAGTATCATTGAGCGGGCAGCAGCTATGTCTGTCAGTAGCAATCTCTTCTTGGATCTGCGCTACTTGAACTATTTATTTGTCCTGATCTTGCCTCGCTGCCTGAGTCCACTCATCTATGGGCTGAGAGATGAGGCCTTGCAACCCTTGTTCATTTATTACTTCTGCTATGGCTCTGGCAAAGTCAAGCCTACTGTCAGTGTGCATTGATATTTATATGCCTTTAAACACATACTTTTCCATACATCAGGATGATGATTTAAGGTTTTTAAGAGCTAAGCTTTTTAGTAGTTGTTGATGTGTAATTTACAAGTCTTACTTGGGTGGGATATTGCGCTGGAAGTGTCGAGTGCAGTTAATTCAAATGAGTTGTTTTCTCCACTTACAGTGAAACAGCAAGTGTCTGACATGAAAGCTGGTGTAACCCATCAGAGGAGACTGAACACCAGTCTCTACACCAGTCAGCTACCAGACTTTAATTGCGACTTAAATATCTTTAGAACCTTGTTGCTTTTACAGTTTATACACAGGCCTTATTTTCTGGATTTCTTGTTTCCTCCTCCTTTGAAATTTTGTAATTTTGAAACACTTGTGAGAAACATGACTGGGTGTAGGTATTGTGTTTACAGTGGAACTGAAGAAAGCTTCATGACTGAAACACTGGTACATAGAGATTTTGTGGATTGTTAATGTTTTTTCACCCTCATCATTAAAACAAGTGACAGACAAATATATTGTCGATTATTTTAATACAATGACATCTGTCAAGGGGTGGGACATTAGGCAGCAAGTGAACAGTCAGGCCTGTCAGGGCATGTAAAATGTTTTATTACTGTTATTAACTACTGTAGAGATGGATTAGCTCAGAAGCACAACACTAGTAATGGTGCACAAATAGCATGCTACTTACTGCACCACAAACTGAAGTTGGTTATGACTGCATCAGCAAGCAACACAGAACTTGCAATTAACTTTTAACTTTTAGACTAAGGATAGAGTCTAGACCAGTTATGCCAGGCCTGGATAAGAAATATAGTACTGTGCAAAAGTTTTAGGCAGGTGTGGAAAAAATGCTGTAAACAAAAAATGCTTTCAAAAATGGAAGTGTTAATCATTTATTTTCATCAATCAACAAAATGCAGTGAATGAACAAAAGAGAAATCTAAATCAAATCAATATTTGGTGTGACCACCCTTTGCCTTCAAAACAGCATCAGTTCTTCTAGGTACACTTGCACACAGTTTTTGAAGGAACTCGGCTGGTAGGTTGTTCCAAACATCTTGGAGAACTAACCACAGATCTTCTGTGGATGTAGGCTTCATGTAATCCAGACACACTGGATGATGTTGAGATCAGGGTTCTGTGGGGGCCAGAAGAACTGATGCTGGTTTGAAGGCAAAAAGTAGTAATACCAAATATTGATTTGATTTAGATTTTTCTTTTGTTTGCTCACTTTGCATTTTGTAAATTGTTAAAAATAAACAACCATTATTGATATTTCTGAAAGCATTTTTTGTTTACAGCATTTTTCCACACCTGCCTAAAACTTTTTCACATATATTATTATTATATTAGTATATTATTCTTATTCTTATATGCTTGTATACATTTTTTTGCATTTTATAAAAATGATCAAATATTTTAGTTTAGCTTTGTGTATAATCAATTATAAAAAATAAAAAAAAAAACATTAGATTTTGCTTATTCATATGGAATCTGTCATAATTCATATGGAATTATGGGAGTCTCTTGCCATCAATCAAAAAGTCAATGAAAGAGTGATTTGCTGCAGAACTTTTGTATGTACATTAACTCCACCTTTGTATACAGTTGTGCTGCTCTGTGCTGAGGACAAAACTGCTAAAAATAAATCTGCCACATCCACACTTGCACTGCGCTGTGATGTCACTGTACAATATAAACTTAGGAGAAGCCTGTGTCACAGCTCAGAGATGGAAGACTTCCCAAGGTCCAGCTTCTTCTCTTTAATTCATGAGGGCTTAATGTAAGGCTGATCTGTCCTGGATATACCCAAAACAAATTCTTCAGATAATACACTTAGTACTTACAACACAGTAAAATATGATTTTCTGTTGATTTTTTTTTTTTTTTACACTACCTTTATAGTATATTGCGCTTTATTTTGTTCTGCATTGTTTCTGTGAACAGCCAATGGCAAGCACTAATGGAAGCACTATGAATGCTTTTATTTATCAGAATGTCATCAGTGTGAAGCTGGATGGAGAGACTACAACCAAGATGGTAGTAGTCATGCTGATTACGCTGCTTTCTGTGTATGTAAACTGTATCATGCTTTATGCTCTTAGGAGTAAGAGTGTTTTTAAAGAATCATCACGGTACATTCTATTTATACACATGCTTTTTAACGACTCTGTCCATCTCATTCTTACCGCTCTGATGTACATGATGGCCATGGCCTTCCTCAGGTTGGCTAAAGCTCTCTGTTCACTCCTCATCTTTCTGTCTACTGCAACATTTCGCAATGCACCTTTCAATCTGGCTGTGATGTCCCTGGAGCGCTATGTGGCGATATGTTTTCCTTTAAGACATGCACAGGTAGCTACGCGGAAAAGGGCTTGCATTGCCATTTGCTTTGTTTGGATATTTGGCTCGATGAACATTTTGATTGATATCATTTTTGCAGCAGTGACAGATCCTGATTACTTATATGTGCAAATGTACTGCTCTCGCGATCAGATTTTCTTAAAACCATGGCAGGTCGATGTATTCAATGGGAGCAACATTTTTCTTTTTGTAACTGTGACCATGATAATCATCTTCACCTACATCAGCATTATGGTCACAGCCAGGTCTTTGTCCTCCAATAAAGAGTCAGCAAAGAAAGCTCACAGGACTGTGCTGCTGCACCTCATTCAGCTGGGCCTGTGCCTCACTTCTTTTATCTATGGTTCTATAGAAAGAGCACTTTATTTAATGACAGGTAACGGTGCTTCTGTCTTTATACACCTACGATATCTGAACTTCCTCATTGTACTGATTGTGCCCCGCTGCCTGAGCCCTCTCATCTATGGGCTCAGAGATGATTCTGTTAGGCCATTGTTCAAATATTATTTCTGCTATGGAGCTAAGAAAGCAGAACAGTAGAGAACAAAACCTCAGTAGCAACTAATCCACCTCTACCCACCTCTGTTTGTGTTTTTGGTCCTGCTTCCTGAGACCAGCAATCTAGATGCAAGGCTATGCCTCCCTAATTCTAATACTTCCTGTGCCATTGCTACAGGCATGTCCAAATTACAGTAGATGTACAGTGTAATAATTTTACTTCTGTAATTATGAGGTTCTTGGCTAAATAAAGTCTTTGAGACATCAAATAAACTATCAGGGGAAAGTGTGATTTGCACATCTTACTTTTAGAATTTCCCCAGATTTATGTTCATTTTAAAGCTGCTTTTGATATTTGTCCTTCACTGAGCTGTGATGGGATGATACAGTGCATGCTTGTATAGTTCTTCTAGAAGAGGACTGTTGGTTTTTGATTTTATTTTAAAACTGTAATTTATAAAGGTTAGTTAAAATATCTCTTAATCTGCTAAAGTGACATTGTGATGTCAAATCATAATAATCAAAAATGTAATTTTGAATCAAGTTCAATAAAAAAAACAAAAAACAGGTCCACCACCAATAATAATAATAATAATGATAAGAATAATAATCAATTATAATGATAAAATAATCAAGCTGCTTCCTGAAGTAGTTCCATTTATTCATAACCATCTTAATATTCCATAAGCTCAAAAATAAGTTATTCTTATTATTCCTGTAGGCAAAAAAAATCTCTTGCTCCTTTAACTGAAGGAAATATCAAGCTATGACTCATTAATATAAAAAAGAAACAGCAGGTTTTTCGGTTTTTCTGTGATATGGTTTGTGGTTTGTGATTTGATCCTAAATCTTTATATACTGATAACAATACTTTGAAGGACAGTATTGTGAAACATTTGAAAAAAATATTCTGTCTTTATTTTTTAGTAAGTGACCTATGCACACAAGAGATCAAAAATAAGAACATTTCATTTACAATACAATAATTAATATGCACCCAACTCTTCAAACATCAGCTCTTTAATTTTCCATCTTGAAAATCAACAATGAGCAACACATTGAACACAGTATGAATCAGTCACCCTAAATTCAACAAACAAGCAAGGCATGAGGAGATGTGAGAAAAAAAATATTGAGAAGGAGGAAAAAGAATAAATAACATGACTGATAGTTTCTGAAATCTTAAATGCAAGTTCATGGGTGGCATCAGATCTACATATCCTAATAACATAGTTGTGATCATAACTGTAGAAATCATACCTTATATAAAAAAAAAAAGAAAAAAAAAGTAAGAATGAAGGGCTAAGAGCTTGCAGCGAAGACACTGGCATGTTCATGGTAGTATAGTAATCCCCAGTTAGGAGTGAGACGATGAAGAAAATGGTTTCCATGAGCCTTACTGCACCAAGCAGCTGTGTGAAGCTAGCAGACTGTACGTTGTCTTCAGCACAAACACACAGAAAGAGGCAATGAAAGCCATGTTAGTATATAAAAAGGTCCTTAAACGCTGGGATCATCTGTAAATTCTTATTTTGGAATAATACACCTCACTTACCAGGGGAAGCCTTCCTTAAATTCAGTGAACTTATGCCGGACCATGAAGGTGGCTAAAGCATCAGCTACCTGTTAAGGAAACGGTAATTGAGAGCAGCTGTCAAGATGTAAGCAAACACAACAAATACCAAAATAGATGTTTTGACAGGTGCTTTAAAAATAACACAAATAAGAACACTTTACTGCAACACCACAGCAGCCACAAGATAAATAAAGACAAACTTTTTCAGGCGCATCCTCGTGAACAGCATGGCCACACTGCGGGAGAACCTGCATCTGGAACTTTCCTAAAAAGAGAAAATTCCAGTATATATGAGGAAAACTTGGCCAGGCCAATATAAAATATGCAGCACGTCTACCATGGTAATACAATAGTAACTGCTTACCCTGCATCTGTCCTATGGTAAGGTCTTTGTCCAGCCTGTCAATACCTAAAGACAGAGAGACAGAGAAAGGGGTAGGTAAATAAGTAAATAGATAAATAAATAAATACAAAGAGGCCCATTTAATTTCACTGTCGATGCCTTAGAGAAGGATAAGTAAGCTTTGTTTGCTCACCAGCCAGCAGCAACAGCTTTGGCACGGGGCAGCTGAGGAAGAGAGAGGACAGGCCTCTGAACCAGCCCTCCCAATACTTCTCTGTCTTAGACAGCTCAATGCGCCAAGTGTACAGACTCTCTTTCTTCACCTGAGGGCCAAATTCCCATTCATCCACACATCATCAAGACACATAATGTAACTGAATGCAAGCCCTCAAACATGCAATAAACCACTAGCAGGCTAGTAAATCCTCTAGTAATAAAAGAATGCATGAAATGGTGCCAAAACACACTAATGTCTTTAGAAACAAAAACATTGTGTTAATATCACTGTTTGTATCCCATTAAAAATGTTTGTAAGAATCCCTGACTGACTTTAAAAACGGTGCTGAAATGGCAGCCTTGCTGCTGAAAAAAGCTACTTATAGTTGGGGTTACTTATGGATGGAAGATGGTAAACTATGCTGTAATTAAAACAAACATTCACATTTAAAAGCATTAAAGTAATTAACCAAACTTACTTTGGTTAATAGTGAGAAATATACAAAAACACACAAAGCTCAGCGCGCAAACTGATCAACAAAATCAAGACTTCCGAGTCAATTTATAAATTTAATGAAAAGCCATAAGTTTCTACCTCCTGGTCATCTTCCTTCTTCCTCTTATTGTTGGATTCACCTCCTTCTTCATCTTCCTCCTCTTCTTCAATGATCCCTTCACTGATGCTCTTAGAAATGCCAGGACTGTTCAAGGCCTCCTCACATCTAAACATTAAACACACAAAATATTCTAACAACAATAGGGAAAGTTCTATCTCAATTCTGATTTGAGATAGAGAGCACTTACTTTTTCACCTGACCAGTCATAGACACACGAGCAGACTCAATATTCCTGATCTGCCCACTTTTCACGCTGATAAAAACAAAGAACAATAGGTAAGAAAACTGACCAAATTTGATTACATTTTAAAAATTTCCCTCTAAAATTAAATAAAATATTAAAGCTTTATGGTCTTAGGTTAGAACAGAAAAAAGAAATCACAAGTTCACTTCAGGCATATACTGACTGTGCATTTTAAAATCAATATTATGGTGTACCTCCACTCAATAGCATTCTCCACTGATTTGAAAGTTTTTGGTCGACTCCTCAAAAAATTCTGCATACTGTTCAAGGCATCCATCGCTGTGCCTAAAGAATTTCCAAAACAAATGATCAATAACACAACTATGATCCTGAGACCAAACATGACACACATACATATTATATGTAAATAAACAATTTACTATAGCATTACATATTTCCTATATACAGTAGTGTGTAAAGGTTTTAGGCAGGTGTGAAAAAAATGCTGTAAACAAAGGATGCTTTCAGAAATATAAATAATGATTGTTTATTTTTATCAATTTACAAAATACAAAGTGGCGAACAAAAGAAAAATCTAAACCAAATCAATATTTGGTGTTACTACCTTTTGCCTTCAAACCAGCATCAGTTCTTCTAGGTACACCTGCACAAAGTCAGGGATTTTGTAGGATTATAGTCGGTGTATGATCAACCAGTTTTACCAAACAGGTGCTGATGATCATCAATGTCACACGGAGGCTGAAACACAGTCATGTTTGGAACAACCAACCAGCCGTGTTCCTTCAAAAACTGTGTGCAAGTGTACCTAGAAGAATTTATGCTGTTTTTAAGGCAAAGGGTGGTCACACCAAATACTGATTTGATTTAGATTTCTCTTTTGTTCATTCAATGCATTTTATTGATTGATGAAAATAAATGATTAACACTTCCATTTCTGAAAGCATTCTTTGTTTACAGCATTTTTTCCACACCTGCCTAAAACTTTTGCACAGTACTGTATTAAATATTATTACTTGCATTATATATAAATTATACTATAAAATGGGTACACTGGAAACAAGAAAAAAAAAAAAAAAAAAAATCTCATGATCTTCACCTAAAATCAGGACTGGTCTCTCCACTCAAAAGCTGATATATTAGTGCATTTATTAGTTTTTTTTAGCATTTACAAACTGCTTATATATAAATATATATTTAAGCTTATTAATTCAAAGACTAATGTTTTGAGTGATCAACAAGTACTGCACTGAACTCAA
The DNA here is from genome assembly GCA_017165825.1 of Hepsetus odoe. Lineage (NCBI taxonomy): Eukaryota > Metazoa > Chordata > Actinopteri > Characiformes > Hepsetidae > Hepsetus > Hepsetus odoe. Next base: position 14,366,201 of record CM029381.1, on the reverse strand, counting down.
AAATCTTCAGACAACTATCAGAGGGAAAAGCATCCCTGGGTTTCAGAAGAATTAATGCTTTGGATGTGCTAGTAATTTCTGTAGCTCTTACATGTGCCACCACTAAATACGAGGACCCATGTGCATCCAGAACAGAAAGACTTAAAGAAAACGGATGGTGTACTATATTTATAACTTGGAGAGCATTTTTTCTCTGTTTAAGTCAGACTGACCCTAAAAGGTTAATGTAAAAAATATGTATAATTATTTTAAAACAAGATTTTGCCACAGGAGGCCACGCTACCTTCCACCACATCAATCACACAAAGCCCAAGCAACGATGGAACATGGTTCCCTGCAGCAGTGTGGACAGCTATTGCTCCACCCATGCTGTGTCCAATCATCATGATTGGGGGTGGGTTTTCACCATAGAGGGTTTCCACAACTTTGCCAACATCCCTGTGCCAAAAAAGGTTCAAACATTAGATCTAAAGAGCATGAGTTTCTAATACTGTCTCAGAAATGCTCTAACATCTTACTTGGCCATAGTCTCTGCTGATAGGTCTTCTGAGTTTTTCACTTTTGTGTCACCTGGATATTATTGGATAGAAAAAGTGTACATTAAGTTAAAAAAAAAAAAAAAAAACCCCTCAAGCAATTGCAAGCAATGGAGAAAACTAAATCAATGTCGATCAGTTAGTATACACTATGGCAAACATCTCCAAACATCTCTTTCTGGGGGAAAAAAGTTTAATAGGTTCCTCACCATGTGCCCTGAGGTCCATTGCTACAACCCTGCAGTTAATTCTGCTACAGATCACACCCTAAAAAGGAAAAAAAACCTTTTATTAATAATAGGACTGACCTGTTAAAGTTTTATACAATTATTTATATAATTGAAACACTGAAGTAATTCACAGAAAGAACAAAATCCCTGTTGTGAATTACACAAATACATGATTAAATATGTGCACTGAAGCTATTTTATTTGTCCACATGAAAATGGATAAAACTAACAGTGAACACAGCCCAAGAGAGTGCAGAGTGGCCTCCTCCGTGAAGCAGAAGCAGCACAGGACCGTGCGATCCACTGCTGTAGATTCTGAATGTGTGCAAAGGAGTCAAGGTGTGGTAAACAAGGACAAATAAGACAAGAACCATAATGCATCACAAGCATGAACTGCACAAAGACTAATCAGGACTGTTATCAGTGGTTTCTCAACACGAATTAAACTCTACTTACATTTTCATGAACCTGTGAAACCTGATGCCCTCAGTTATGCTTTAATTCAACGTATGCCTCTAAAGGTTAAATAACCAGAAATGTCTTCGAGATTGTTTCTGATGGAAACAGATGTGATTATGCTTAAGGTCTCCCCCAATTATTACACGCAACTGGATCTTTTCTAGGCAAACCTGTCCAATATTTAATTTTCTATTAAAATAATTATTATTTTGTTTTATGAAAATATGTTTATCTCAATTATAGAAAATGAGATAGCTGGGTCTCAAGCTCCTCCCACCAAGCAGAGCTGTGATGTCTGAGGAGGCAAATGCAAACTGTTCAAAATGCAGTCTTAGTGTACCATCATCATCATCATCATCATCATCAGGAGTCTGGACTGCCAGCTGTACAACCTATATGAATTCCCAAGATCAGCACACTGATATACTCTATATTGTGTGTATTGACATACTCTATACTGAAAATTGACCATTATCTTCAAAATTCTGTTCAATTTCTGAAGCCATGTCCCATAACCGATCACTGTACATGATAGTCATGAGAAGGATATGTCTTTGCCATTATCATTTTCCACTTCTACATCTTCCATGGTTTCAAAATATTGGCTCCAGGGCAGAGGAGTGAAGTCTCTCTTTCTTCCAGGCCTAGGTGACATAAAAAGTGAGGAACAGAAAACAAAGCTGTAATGAAAGGTCACATCTAGGGGTCACGGTGGCAGTAGGTTTAGGCTTTAACATGAGAATCTGATGCTCGTTCATGCAGTGTGGGTGAGGGTGAGGGTGAGGGTGATATAGCAAAAATATGATCTCTACATACTTCAGGAAGTTTCCACGAACACAACATGTCATAGTATTGAATTCTGATCAGTTTGAATGAAGAAGAGTCTGAAGCAATGTATGTTTTTCACAAAGCCCATATTAACGGGACCGTTTCTGCAATGAGACGTTAAGTTGATTCACTTTCATCACGAAAACGATAAATATCGTCATGCTGCCCGTCCTTAATGCAGTGTCCAGGCCAAACCGAGTCGTGATCAGTCGTTCGGGTGAATGAGAGCGCGGGGGGGGGGGGTCATTTTGGGAGGCAAACTTGAGAGCCCAAGTGGGATCCGATGATCGGAGCTGATTTTTGGATCAGATCGATTTTTCCACTCGAGTTATCTTGTCAGTATCACGATGTAGACCTATAAACAGCTCCCCGAACACAAGAGTCACCCAGGATCGCAGTGAAACGTCTGCGTTAAGACTGAGCGAGCACCGATCACAAACGAGCCAAGTCGTGACAGCAGTGTGATCAGTGTGTGACCCTGGAAGACAGGGCTGTTTCACTGCGTATCTGGAGATCGTTAAGTTTATACGTGTTTACAGGCGCTCGGGGAGGTGAACTGATAGCCAAACTGACATGTAAACTCACCCCATTCTCATTTTAGATCCAGACTGCAGACCTCCAGCCATCGGGGGTCTGGAGGCTAACAAATTCAAATGCAACTGTTTCTCCATCCCGCCAGCAACGGCAAAGAGCGTTCTCTCAGAGCGGATAAGCCTCTTCTCCTCGCTGCAACATACGACACTTTGCTGCTCTCAGCTCGAGATACTTAAAGCTAGTTTATAAGGCAGCCACGGAAACCTATCTATCCAGATACACACACGCAAAAGCAAAAGTCCCCACCCACCCACAGGGCTTTTTACAGTGTGGCATTGTGGGAAGCCGTGGCGAACAGCAGGCGGGCTACAGTGGAATGCAGAGGCCGTGCATAGAGGAAAACTACATTTCCCACACGGCAGTGCGCTAAGCTCCGCAAAGACGTGCAGGAGCAGAAAAAAGATGACGTAATGGTGCGGTGACGTGCGAAGGGGGTCTCTAGCCACCCTCCCCCCCCGCTCCTCTCTCTGCCCCACCATTTTAATCAGAGGCTTCCCCCATTCCACCACACCACTTTCTGTCAAATTCCTGCTCACATCACACGTCAACCCGAATTAGACAGCTTGCTGAATTGGTTTATCTGTTACAAAAAAATCAGAACAGGTATCCTTTGATATAAATTAGTCTGCAAATAAATGACTTGATCACCAGGATAGGCGTAATATAATGATCATCAGAGTCCCAGTTTCCCTTATAAATTAACTCTCAGAGTAGATCACAGATTCTCCAAAAGGTAGACTTTTCAACTAAGAGGAGCTTTAAAAGAGAGAAATATTCAGACAAATGCTGGAAATGACGTCAAGGTATTACTTGTATTTTGCATAATAAGCTAGAAAAAATCTTTTAAATTGATTTAGTGTTAAGCTTTTTCCTCCTCTCAGTGTTGGAGGAATGCACAAGAACACAGATCAACAATACAGACCATAACTAACATGCTTTTTCACGTGACGTTTCTTCCCATTTATAAATTAACATCTGGGAGTTGCGCAGGGAATATTTTATTTAAACTATATTAAAATGGTCCTGCTTTGTATGGTCTATTTCAATGTCCTACATATCCAACATATCATACAGCAACATAAAAAGCAAGAAAAACCTGAGGCCAGAACATTCTCTCTCCAAGTTGCTTTATTTGTTATTTAACACTCATGAATGGAAGGTATTTTCAGGGCGGGAATACTGGTATTTGGTGAAACCAAATCAAATAAATAATATCAATGAAGCACCTTAAAATGGATCAAGGGCATGAATGCAAATACATGTGAACTTCATTCAATAAAAACCTCTCTCCTTCAAGCACATGCGTCCGGAATAGGAAATTCCAATGGAAAAAGTAAAAACCTACTCTGAAAGCTCTAAAAAATTTTTTTTTAAAAAACCAAACAAAAAAAAACCAAAAAAAAAAAAAAAAACCACATTCACAGTTCTGCGCAAAAAAGCATGAAATCTGCCACTGCAGTTTTCCCTTTTAAAACATATTCAGACGCTTCTGCTTGGATAGAAAGGATCCTCCTGGTGCAATCCCACAATGCAACACTATTGTTAAACTTCCCAGGGATCAAATCACACTCAAACCACAGTAAGGAAAAAAAAAAAAAAAAAAATCTAAACTCACAAACATCAATGGAGTTACAGTAAGATATACATAATTTATCATTAATTCATAACCCAAAAGCTGGTTTGTTATGTTTTCGACAGCTGGTCTTCAGAAGCAGGAGGCAAAAAGGAAGCTGAGTCACCCTTCCAGGCTTCAGTGTCATAAGCAGCGTTATATTCACACACCGCACCACAGCGCTTCCTGGAGGGCCCAAGCAGAACAACCCAACAAAACAAAAATAAAACAAAAATACAATCTCTGTGTGATTTTCAAATAAAAAAATAAGAAATGGTGTCTAAAAAGGAGGGGGATTTCTGGGCATGGAGGGACAGTAAAAACAGTGCATGGAGAGATGCGTGCGTGTCTCCCCTCAGTGCATCGGAGGGTGAGTCTTCACATTCCGGTAGGCTGGGTTTGGAGGGGTAGAGGCATTACTTTTTCCAGATGGTGTAGAATACCCATCTGAATCAAAAAATTAAGGATGAACATATCCATGAGGAAAAAACAGCAAAAAGTGACACTGGATGTAGCCAACCTTTTACTAAGCAATTTCATTCTGAACACAGAAGTACTGACTTCAGGGCCATCAAAAGGTTGAACAACCCTAGACTGGTGAGGCTCAAAATGTCCTTCTAAAGATACAGAAAGTGCAGAGAAATTTAATATTCAACTTTACCCATGCTTACATATTATTTATTAATACTTGAATATTTAATTAAAGCAATTTATTGACTCACTAACTATCTTGATGGCTTTTCCTGATTAGGGTCACAGGCATTTTAGAAAGTTTATCTGTTTGTGATTAATAAGTAGGATAAAGTCAGTAAAACAAGCACATGAAATGTCTCACAGGTGAACATGTACAAGATTCATGGCATGTTGTGAAATCAGGTGCAAAAATGAAAGACATTTTTTGCTGACTTACCTATAGCACTTATAGCTTGAACAGTTGCAATGTAATTGTACATATTTTGTTTATAGTGATAAGCAGTTAAAACCAGTATATTCATATATTTATGATATGCAATTAAAGGTAGTCTGTCAACTGCAGAAATGTAATTGATTTCAGAAAAAAAAAAAATGATCCCATAGCATTGTGTAATTAGTTAGTTTGACCATTGAGGGGCACTGCATCAGAAAATGGCTTCTGTCATACTCAAATTGTTCTCTATACTTAAAATGTTTCATTTAGTAGTCATTTTGCACCAAGAGCAGCTTGTTTATAGTTTAAAGGGTACTCATCTAATGTTAATTCTGTAATCCTGTTAAAGGCGTTTTTTTCTAGTCACCAATTTCTGAAAGTTCAATTTCAAGAGTGTAATATCAGCAAATTATATTGGCATTGCTTCACTCTAATGAAATGTGACTAATAATACATCAATGTTCATGTCATCCATTGCACAACTGCTCATAGCCTCATAATATGGCAAATGCAAGAACATGCGGCACTGGGGATTACTTCAAAGGATACAGCTCCATGTAGGAGGGAACACAAACAACTTCTTTGGAGAAGTCCACCTTGCATGAAAGCCTTCCCAGCAGCTCCTCATACTCAATAAGCGCCTCAGTGAGATTCACACAGTTACCCTGTATCAAGAAGAGCATCAGACAAGTGAAGTCATTTCAAAATAGAGAAAACAAAAACACAGTGGTCTTCCACTGTAATCTCTGAGAAAGCCTCTCACCTGGGTGAAGTACTTCCCACTAGGTCGGAGAACTTTGATTGATAGGTCAAGAATGAGTCTCAGGAATTCCCATGTTGACTCTGCAGAAATGGTTTAATTAATAAAAATGTTCATCAAATGGACGAGGCTAAAATGACGAGAATACTGAGTGTAGAGTTTGAATGTTGCAAGAGAGCATGCGTGTCAATACCGACCCTCTTCAGGTGCCGTAGAGATTGGGACTGCTGTTAGGTCATTAATGACGTAATCAAACGTCTTTCCCTCTTCTACAAACTTTTTAAGTACTGGAACACAGTCCTGTACCAAAACCTATGAATGTAATGAGTGACATAAGCAGAAATAGATAAGAATAGGAATTAACTATCCAAGCTATAACATGGACATCTGTAATAGGCACTGCATCAGAGCCATAATACCATCAGAATATGAGATTGCTGAAACAGCAGGGCATTTTCACCAATTGATTACATGCAATCTAATTCAAAAGTAGGCTTCTGTTTACAACCTCAAGTACATAACAAATACTAACAGTGGAATAGGGAGGTGTGAAAGTGGTCATGTGTCAAAAAAGCGGATTTTGATAAATACAGAATACTACTAAGAATCTGAGCTCAGCTTAATATTTTAGGCATTTTCAGCTAATGTTCAAAAGGTCAGCAACCAAATAATGAAAACTTAGTCTATATATCAAAAACAAAATATGATATTAACATGACATTCAGTAATAATCTAAATTAAAACCTCATAGCAGTCCCCTTTCAAGTTATCCAGAACATTCCCACAAGTTTTCCTCATGTGCTTCTGACAGCCGTCAATCACCATCTGGTCAATGTGCATGATTCATTAAGGAAAGCAAACACAGAACATTCTTGTAAATGCACCTTGCAGTTTCATGTTAAATATGAGTTTGGAAATTAAAAGTGTAGCTGATATTTTTGCAGAAAATATTTAAAATGTTTAATGCCCCCCCCCTCTTGTGCGGGTTGTAGTTTAACCCTCCCTGTTTGTCATTAAGATCTTACAGACATAAAGAGAATATTTCCCTTGTTGAGCCTTCAGAGTTAAAACTTTAGGAACACATGTATCAACACTTAAAGAGAATGCTGCAATATGGGATATGGGATCAAAGCATATTCTAACTGATCGTGTTAAATTACATAAAAACCCTAGGATACATTTACCCTGGCCTTTTTGCTGTACAGTTTACATCTCAAAGTCAGTAGCCTGGATGCTGTCTCAATGTGCCTCCATAATGTAAATTAAATAATTAAAGGATATTTCCACCATGGTGATCATCTTTGGTTTGAGCTTCACTGCTTCACAAAGGATGCCTCCATCTCCTCCCCCAAGGATTAGCACCTCCTTACCAGCATAATGCTCCATGCCACTGCCCATGATGGCCTGTGTGTAGGGCAAATCACTCTCCGCCAAATCTACAGAAGCCATTGCACAAATATGTCCACACATTCCACAAGTTGCAAAAAAGTAATTCAGTTAACTTGCAACAGCTGTCTGGTGCAAACTTACTAACGTCCCCATTGAGTATGAGAATGTTGCCAAACTGCTGCGAGTGCAGGATTTTGATGTTCTGGTAGGCAGAGTCTCTCTCATACACAACTTCATCAATGTCATACTCTACAAGCCTGCCGTCAGCTGTCGGCCAGTACCTGTCCACCTCTCCCCCTCGCTGCAGTGCAGGGAGCCTGAAAACAAATGCAAATACAGAAACACAGCACCTTGTAATTCATGTACCTTCAGAAAAACTAAATTAAAACTACACTGTCCTTAAGACTCACCTTTTGACCCTTTGGATATTACCATGTAGAAGAGTCTTTAGCTTTTTCTCCAGTGCATTCAGTAGCTGTAACAAAACAACAGTTCCCCTTAGTCTATATACTGACACGGTGATGAACAAGTGACAACAGGAGATAAACAGCAATGACTCAACCAATGCAGACCAATTAAGACATAGACAGATACATCTCATTGCATGCATTAGATATTACATTTTTTGAAGCACATACTGACATTTTGTCTAGAATTTGGATTCAGTATATCCACACACAATGCTTAATTTAATATATTCTTTTAAATATAACTAAAGTATTTGTTCCTTAATCCATAAATTTGAGTTGGAGAAAGTGGGTACATTTTCAAACCCAGTGGGTTACAGATTAAGAACCCCTGACCTTATGCCTACCGAATCTAATTTACACAGCCAATCAAATGCCTAGATTTTAAAACAAGCATTGCCTCACCAATGCCAAGAACAGGTACATAAGTCATTTTCCAATATTCCCAAAACTGAAGTAATTGGATCGGGACCATATTGAAATTCAATTACCAGCTTTACTCAAAATAATATTTTTTTTTCCTTAAAATGATCCTTGAGTGGATCTTTTACATGACAACACTATTTAAATATCTTAGGGCAAGAAAATGACCCCTTAAAGACAGACATTTGGGTGACTTACAATTTAAGCAGGAAAGAGGGACATCTTATGTGCCTTAATAACTTACATTGTCCACTTGCGCTATATTATCTCCCTCACAACACTGCAGGTCAAATGTCACCAGACCATGAGAGTGCACTCGCAGGACAGCAAACCTCGAAGAGAAGAAAATACAGACATGTTGAAAAATTAAAAGGAAATTCACAGACACCTGAGTAATTACAAAACTAAAACTATTTGTAAAAAGTATTCAGACTGTCCTGTAAGACTGGAAAAGCAACAAGCCATTCAATGCGCACAAGCCTAAATTTTTTCCAAGTCAAACAGCTAAACTGAAAGAATGCTTCTTGAAACAGGCAGACTAGTACATTGCCAAGGCTGTTCTTCAAAATTAGTCCTTTTTGACCCTCAAAAACTACCATCATTACCATGCAAAGGTGCAACTGGGCACTGAATTTTGCCCCAAAGTCATATGAGGTCCTGCCCAGGGCAGCTTCATCCCTGCTTAAGCCAACACAAAGCCAAACCAGCTGTGTTTACCACAAGCTACACACTAAACAGGAAATGTGTGTCAAAGCCCTTAGATCAGACACACAAAGCCATTGAAATGGCCCTGCGCTCATCTAACACAACCCATTGTTACCCGGAGGATGCACTTAACTGGCCAATCAATGGTCATCCTAGAGTGTCTGAACACAGGAGCACACCTGGCGTTTTCAGTGGGGGGACCGAGGGGGGTGTTTGTGCACTCGGGCATGGATGCGCTCATCATTATTGTCGTTGACATTGTGCTTAGCTGTTACATGAAAATCCCTCTGTGAACTGCCTAAAGAAATACACCCCCCCCCTCTTTTTATTTATTTATTTAATTTATTTACATTGAGCAATGACTCATCACTGAGACAAAATATTACCCAATGTAATGATTTACATATATTAAGGGAGAAATAAATGTCATTCAAATAAGCAGTCAAATTTACCCAAATCAAGAGTACCAGCTCTTCCAGAGTCTTGCACCCCTATTAAATACTAAAATCCAATAATGGGTTTGAAACACTGTGGATGGACTTCTGTGCTTTGACATGCAACAACTGCTGGGATTAAATAGAGTTAATAAAGCTGTTTCTGTGAACTTTAACCAAAAGTTGACATGGCTTCATGTTTGGTGATCGGACCTACCTGCCATTCTTGCCAACAAAGGTGGCTAAGTACCCGTGTCCCTCTGTTTCATGGAGAGTCTCTGTCATTTCCTGCTCTTGAAATATAGACTGCAGCCCACGCACAGTCGTAGCATGGTCAGCTGAAATGAGAGAAGACAAGCAGGTGGAAGACATGCCTAGAGAGTAGTCAGCTTCTCTATCCAGTGACCTCTTTCAGTCTCTCTTAATGGAGCGCAAGCATTAGTGCAGCAGCTGCATTATTGACCCTGATGGCAAACCCAGTGTCTTGATCTCTCCGGTGTAAAACTAAAAAACGGTGTTTTAAACTAAAAATAAGGTCATAAAATTAAATGGGTAACATGCTGCACCACAATGCTCCTCCAGATTAGGCTAACACATCACTAAGTGACCAAGGCGCTCTGGACTCCAGTACAGACTTCACAGACTACCAGGAGTCGTGCGGTCGGTCAGGACGCTTCCACGCGTTCGTGTCAGGCGCACGGAGGAACATAAAGGGCACCGGGGGTGAAATAATCGCTAAACGCTGAGAAGGACTTTTTTTGGTGGAGGAACTATGGCAGCAGGTCGTGTCCATGCTCTGTACAGGTGTTTCTCTCGTATCCCTATAGCAACACGCTGGCAAGTAAACACACGGCCGCTTAGCCTCGCCGGCTAGTTTCAGCACAGACCGCTCGCAATTTCTCTCGTACCTGTTCGCACCGTTAACACGTCCCAATGACACACTAGCTCGGAGATACGCGGTAGCCGAGGTCAGGGAGCTGAGCGTGTCCGCTTGTTAGTGCAGGAGAGAGTCTGCTAGCTCGCTAGCGGGGAGTCCAGTCGGTCCATTCAGCGCATGTTCAGCCGCGGCGGCTCAAGAGACACAGGGGTTAGCCATAGCATACATGCTGCTTCAGTAAGGTCAATGGAAAAATACACCAGGGGTTTCGGCCTCTCTATGCATATCTGAGGTCGCGGAGTGCGGATGCTTCCTAAAGCAGGCCGCCGCGCTGCAGCAGGACGGACCGCGGCGTGTGAACCCGCCCGCACAGGCCCGTGTCTGTGAGGTGCTGCAGCATTCAACCACCCGCTTCCCCCTCACCCCACCAATCACCCCGCCGGGGTTCTGCTTTACCTGCCCCATGGAGCTTGAAGTCAAGGGTATAATGTCGCACTGCCATGATGGGGTAAAGCCGTCTGCCATGCCTGGAAAAGGCAGCCGGTGTGGAAAAACAGGACTAGTCTGCGGTGACAGAGAGCGAGGAGGACACAGGAGGGGACGAGCGAGCCGCGCGTGCAGCGGGCTAGGAAGTGGGCGGGGCGGAGTCTCGCTCTCTCTCTCACGCGCGCGCGTTCTCTCTCTCTCTCTTTCTCTCTCTCACGCGCGCGCGTTCTCTCTCTCTCTCTCTCTCTCTCTCTCTCTTTCTCTCTCTCTCTCTCTCTCTCTCTCTCTCTCTCGCGCGCGCGTTCTCTCTCGTTTCAGTGTAATTACTTTATCTTTAGTTTTAGAGAACCAGTGTCAGTGGAGAGATAACATAATGATATAATAATGATAGTACCACATCTAATAATAATAATAATAATAATTATAATAATATAGAACGTTACATTAAAAATCAATTTCTTAAAGTGGCAGATGAGAATTATTCATACTTTGTATTTACGTTAGTTGTTAATACTCAATCTTAATAGTCTCTCTCTCTCTCACTCATACAGGGCAGACACAGAAAAACACACACATACCCACAGCTAGAGGCGAAATGAGTATCTCCGGTCCAGCTGACCTGCATGTCTTTGTTCTGTGGAAGGAAACCTGGGAGCCTGGAGGGACACCGTGCAGTCACATGGAGAATTTGTAACTTCACAGAGAAAGAACCCAAGCTTTGAATCTAAAGCCATCTGATATCAGAACAATAAGATTTAAATACAATATTTCACATTTATATAAATCATTTGAATAACTAGGAACTACATTTGAAATCTGTTTAATTTCTACTTCTCTGCATGTAAAGTTTTGGAAACTTTTAGAGACTTATGCAACCTTTACCAGTCTTTTGCTTACATTTGTTTCTTTTGGGTTTCAGCTCTTTGTTTTAAAATTCTAGCAGAGAATTTCTAGCAGGGATGGCCAAGGGTTCTCTCTATGTGGAGTTTGCATGTTCAGCCCAAAGACATGCACACAGGTGAACTTTAAATTCTGAAAAGTCACCTGTGGGTCTGCCCTGCAATGGAATGATAGCCTGTCGAGTTTTTCCACCTTCCAGACTGGGGCTGGGATGACTTAATCACCCATATGCAATGCTGGTTTTGCCGGCTTCTAAAAGCAATTAAATAAACGATCTAAAAAAGGCACACCTAATACTATTGGTTGATATGCCGCAGTGTTTGTATTTTTAAAAGATATCCTTTGTGCCAGTTTACTGGCATTCTGATATTCTGATGGCATTCTGATGTTCTTTGTTTAACCATAGTGTTGTATCTCTAAAAGCCAATATTACTGAAGTATTAAAATACTAAAGGAAGTACCTTATCACATATAATGTAATATAATATAATAACTGTAGCATGTAGCATTGATTACAGGATCAGGAACGCTTGCTGTCTCATTTGCCACTACTTGTAATCATTTTCCACAGACGTGACCTTTATAAGAAGGTAGCCATGTGATACCCTTTTCTAAACAGTCCCAGTCCTGTAGTGCAGAGTTCAAAAATGTTATACCTGTAAATTAGATGGTAGCAGGCAATGCATGAAAATACTGGAAATCACAATTATTGTTACTCTGGGGAACTTATTGTGATATGTACTTTCATTTCTTCAGTGAAGTCAATGCTCATATTGGCAAACTGGTAATGCCATGTTAAGCTAAATTAAAACCATTCAGTGTAGAAGATGGGAACTAGAGAGGACTTATGATTGTTTAAAAGACAGGTATGGCAAAACATCAAACAGTTTATTGATAAAAGTATTTATATTTTGTGGATACAACAACATAGTTGCTTTCACAAATTTCATCTTCTCAAAGATAGTTTGGAAACACGTATAGAAGAGGGATTAACACCATTAGTTATCTTGATATAAGACACAGCTCAGCATACAAAACCATGTACAAACAGCTGGATAAATATCATGCTTACAAAAATAGACAACTGTTTCACTGTGAACTATTTTACTTTAGCATTATTGCCAGCCTTGTGTATTTAACATTGAACCACAGGTTGTTTCCAGGGCAAGAGGTTAAAGGCCATTCTGGAGACAGCCAGATGGAAGCAAAGACAAGGGCAACACATTAAATATATACACTCACCTTTCCTTCTTTCTTTCTCTCGCTCTCTCTCTCTCTCTCTCTCTCTCTCCACACACACACACACACACGTGCACGCACACACACTCAGTTTATGCTCTTTTCATATGTTACACTCATCAACATACACACTATAGTCATTAGAAAAATTAGTTCAGTTAAAACGAGAATTTACACGTCCAGTTAAGAACCTTTAAATTAACACCACATACAAAACTTGTAACTTTGACTGTGGTCATGCAAATGAAAGTAATAACAACATAATCAGTAGTTCAGTTACAGCAATACCAGCTTTTCTGTTCTTTCTTCCCTTTCCGTCTTTCTTCTAAAGTCACAACTTAGGAAATACTTCAAAGGAAGGGCAGCACTCATTTGCCTTCTCACAAAGGCCAGTACGTATCAAGTCAATACAGTACACAGAATTCAACTGTCAGTAGACCATTACTTCATATCAATATACAAAATAATGCCTTATTATCCGCATATTAACATTGTGCATCGACAGAAACAACTTCAGGAGGAAGACAGTATAGAGTTCTGGCAAGTAACAGGGCTTAAGGTTAAAGAACAAGAGTTTAAGAGAGGCCAGCATGAAGGCAGATAGGAAGAACACTGAAGGAAGGATGGATGTAAGTCCGGTTGTCCTGCTATGCTTGTGCTGATTGGTACTGGCTTTCCTTACACATCCCGATGAATGATCTTTGTCTCTGCTTCTTGAAGTGGGACATCCTATGCGAAGGTGACATATTAGCAGGCATCGAAATCATGCAAAAATAAGGTCAAACTTAATTTTGAAAGCCTAGTAGATTATCAGGAGATGAATGAATTGTTAACAAACTTTCTGGGGAAACTTATTATTAACACTGGTAGGCTTAAAATAGAATATGATATTTCATAGTTTACTATTCCAAATGACCAGTAAAGCTATACATATCTGAGTGTGTACTGTGAATGTTGATTCTGAAAAATGATGTATTAATTGCAAAAGTTAAGACTCCAAACAATAGATTATGTAGCCTTACTACGAATAGAATAAATCACACCACCCAGGATAAGTGAGAGGTTTGCCTTTTACCTTGAATGTATTCTGCAGTATGCGCAGACGGTGCAGCTTCTCATTAAGTAAAGGATCGTTACATCGGCGGACAAATGAACGTTTGTACTCCAGACGCGTGGAGGGCCTCTGTTCATTCACAGGGGACAGACTGGCCCTTTCCAATGCTCTGTAAAGGTCACCCAGAGAATCAGCCTGCTGCCTGCGCTCCCACTCCACACCTTCAGAAAGTACGAAAGAGGATTAAAAATAGGTTTTTCACATATATAATATGTATAATATTATATATAATTTGAGGGAGACATAAGTATTATTACTTTGCAAAGAGTGGGCTGGACCGCTATCATCAGACTTTAATTAAAGTGCAAATTGAAAACAGGTCACATGGCAGTCATTGTGTTAAAACTGAGTGTGAATGGTAAAGTGAATGTGAAGCAAGATAAAGACCCATAATAGAGAAAGCATAAAATAATCAGATTCTTGATCTAAATCAGTTCAGCATCAATGAACGCATTCGGATCACTACCACTACTCAAGACTACCACTAGGGTGCAGTGTGACCGTTCTCAGGAGTCATTTCTAAATAATGTACAATACATGTAATGTACTAACAAAGTCCTGGTGTTGCATTCATTTAGTGAAATATAGTCCATACTGGAAAACTTACTGCAGATTCAGTGCTGATAAACAAACAATGCTTTTATTCTGCATGTTTGATGGATTTGCTCTCTGTCTGTAAGAGAAGCTTAAGAAATACACAGAGATGGAGGAAGGGAAGAAAGACCCTAGAGACGTGTTCCTTCGCCCTATGCATCAGGCGACATTAACACAGGCTGAAAGGACACTTCCTCATGTGCTCTGGGGCACAATGAAGTCTCTGACAAAGTGTGTGTATGTGTGTGTGGTTGATGTGAGTGTGAGTATGAGCATGCATGTGAGTGTGTAGGGGTAATATGGGGATGGGGAGATGACAAGTGTGAGAAATGAAATCTGTCAAAGCAGATTATGGGTAATTATTATACATGTCTTGTAAGACCCTACCTAATGTTAGGGCAAGAGAAGGGTTTAAAGAAGGGCATTTAGCCAAGGTGTGCAGCTTCATTTTACACATAATGCAGAGACCTGTTCTTACTGCTTTGAAATATTCACATGATGATCTTTATAATTATTTTTCATAAGCTTCAAATCATCTGATTCTCTCGATGGTTAATGATTCATAAGGGTATGTGAGATTTTTCAACAGCATGCAGTTCCAATATCATGATAAACATCCAGTCTGAGCTCTAAGTCTGGCTTACAGCAGTGATATCTGTGGGTGGCAGTTAAATCTTAATGGCAAAGACAAAAACTGCTGGGGCGGTGGTGGCATAGTGGTTAGGGACTAAGCCCCCTGATCTGAGGGTCATGGGTTTGAATCCCAAAGTAGTAGGTTGTCCTGAGGTACCATTCCCAACACTGCTCCCTGGGTGTTGGTATTGCAGCCCAGTGCTAATGCTCCTGGTGTTTGTGTTAAATACTGGTGCATTAAGATGGGTTAAATGCAAATTGCCACAGTGCCAGTATCAATGTTCAGAGAAAATGTAATGGGGTAAGAACTGGCAGCTATGTTAGCAGATAAAAAGAGCTGTCAGATTTGCATTTGAGCCAGACAACTGTACTCTGGACATTAAAGAGCACACACAGTACAATTAGAGGAGAAGAATTAGAAAACTTTTAGTGGGAGTGTACCCTTGTTTGTGGTGGATTTCAGATTAATAGGTATAGCTTACTCTCACTTTGTTGTGAACATTTTCCCCTTTCTTTAAGGTTATTACCTGAATCCCTGGTGTATGCTTGTCCTAGTTGGTAACGCTGGGCTTCCATGTGTTCAGAGGCTCCTGTAGTGGCTGCAAGGATAGCATGGAGTCCGCTGTCCCGAGGCAGTGTAAAGCTGCGATGTTTCCCCAGTCCTCCTCCACGGGCAGTGGCAGGGGGCTGGCTTGGCGGACTTGGCTGTCTGGGTGTTGGAGGCCCATAGCGCTCAGGCAGTGGGCAGCGCTGGGCAGGTAAAGTGGACTGACGCTTTAACTCCATGGGTATGGCTCCATTGGGGTCCAAGAAAACAGCATCCTCCAAGGGAAGAGTCTGCAGATAGTGCAGGCCAGAGCTGGTGAGCGGTGTCTCAATCAGATCCTGCCATGAGCGCCGCTGATTGGCTGACTTGCGGCCAGGTGAGTTAGAGCCACTCAGACTGCCTGCCCGTTGAGGTTCTTGGTGGAACTCCTCATGGGGGGAACGGGGCTGGACGGTCTCAGTAGAGGGCGGCCGGATATGTTTGTGCTCCAGATAGGGGCTCATTTGCTACAAATAAAAAAAGGAGTGAAGTTTAAGACAGATAGCAAAGAGGATAATATCATTACTACATATATGGGAGACTGAAAGTTTGAAAGAATGCTCCTGCTATATCAATAACAGTGTCTTGGCAAGATGCATACCATTATAAATCACTCTAGATAAAAAAGAATGGCAACATGTAAAATGAGCTGTCAGGAATCAGGCAAGTTACTTTGGATTACATGCTAAATATGGAAATGTACTTATGTAAAAGAGTTATGTGAAGTAGGATAGCGTGACTGTACAGGTTTTGAAATAAAGGGCTGAGCTGAAAAGAACATAGTTTAATGTAGCAGGAAACAAGGCTAGCTATTCTACTGAATCAGTTTGCCAGGGTTACCATTTTGAAATATAAGTATTTCTTTTGATCAGTGTAATCCTATTGACTTTTAAAAGTCAAAAGGGGTGAAGTGGCATGACGACAAAGCAATAAAGGATACCAACAGGACACAAGGGCACAAAGAAATGTGGCATGCCTCTGTGCTTCCCTAGAGCTGTCACCATCAGTTAGCCTTTAAGTCACACATGTACACACACAGCTTTTCTGCACAGGATAACAGTGCTCTGGTGGTTCTGGTGGTTTTTCATTAAAATAAGCAGGGGCAGCTGCCATGGGAGCTCTTTTGTCTGAGAATTGCTACAGCCATCAAATTGTTCTCCAGAGCTTCAATAATTAATATCTCCTTCAGCTACCTTCCTCCCTCTCTAACACCTCATTCTTCATCCTTTTCTCTCCCCTTTATACCCATTTCCATTTCATCTTCATTTTCCATCTGTTCACATGGTTGATACCTTTATTATGTTTAATGTGTGACGTTTTCCTTTCTATCTACTGTAACAAACATCTCCCTGTGCTACTTATATCCTTAAAGAGAACCTAAGCTTCAAATGAAACTAGCCCTGGCTGCTGAACAGAGCTTTTATCTGGACTGAAAGATATATCCCCAGTGAAGCTTTGCAAAATTCTGTTCGGGACCACAACCTACAAAAATGCCGGCAACTGCATTTCCTTAAAATTCTTTATCTTGAAACAAGCAGAACTTCAGGTAGTGCAATTTGATGATTAGTCAAAATATGTTTGGAAAGGGAATATTCCAATACTTTTAAAATTATTCAAAATACTTTTAAAAATCTTATAAACAGAAACATTTGATACAACATCAGTTTGAGATTAACATTTCACAAAGTTTCGTTTTTTATTACTTAGTTGGACTCACCATTAAATATTTAATAAGCAAAAAATAATGACTTAGTAATCATCTTAAAACCCACCTTAACAAATTAATCCATCAAACATAAAAAAAACCCTAACAAATTTAGCCTGGATAAACTGTACATAACTGTACATTGTTTCTCATGTTGTCTGTTAAGTTTGAAACAAGCATATCAAATTAAAAA
This sequence comes from Hepsetus odoe, assembly GCA_017165825.1. Lineage (NCBI taxonomy): Eukaryota > Metazoa > Chordata > Actinopteri > Characiformes > Hepsetidae > Hepsetus > Hepsetus odoe. Next base: position 14,348,530 of record CM029381.1, on the reverse strand, counting down.
CTTTAAGGTAATGCAAACTATTTGAAAAAAAGTGGCAGTTATTTATCAGCGAGTGGAACAGAAACTGTATGACATACTAAGGCAGAATGAGGATAGGTGTCATAAGGTGGTGGGGGGCTGTCCTGTTTAGGCATCGGAGACATGTGATCAGCATCCTCATGGTCACTCTCACTCCAGTAGTCTGGAAGATCCCGAAGAAGAAGAGGAAAAAATGAACATGAGCACAGTGTTATTTATGGAAAATATGCATAATGCTGTAACACTATTGCTCCTCAACCCAGAACATTAGCCCACTCCATTCAAAAATAATTCATATTAAAAGTCATTTTAAACCTTTTGTCTGTCCACTCCCATCATCAACAGTCACCTTATCACAAGAATGCTTTTGCTAAATCATCAATATCCAACACAAAAAATACATATATTTATAGAATCTGTAGACCAGACCACGTGAGATCAGAGTAAGGGAATAATTGATTTGACAGAATCAGTGGAGCATGAAGGCATCCTCTCACCATGATCCTGCCGGATCCTTTCCTGCTCTGAGTGAGCTGCTGCTGCCATATTTAAGCGACTCAGCCACCTGTGTGTAAACAGAAATAAAAAAGACAGGTAATTTGGTGAGCTGCTAAAACAAAACGCTGTTATAGAAGTGCTAAAGTGCTGAGAGTTCATGTTGTGTTTGCATTATGGGGACTATATATTCGTAAGATACATATTGCACAAGCTAGATTCAGGGAATAAGGGAAAAAAAGTAGCTGAATGATATTCATTCTCATTAGCTTGTTAAGGATAGTATTTCTCACCTATTCATGTCATCCACATTATCTGCTGCAAAGTAGAAACTCTTGATCTTGGGATGACATGCTTTAAAAGCACTTCAATGCAACAGAAGAACAAAAGGTAAACATTAGGGTTAACTTAATTTACTTTTTTTCCAAGTATCAGACGTGCTCAATTCTGGTTAGAAAAGGTTCTACTTACAATTTCTTGCGGCATTCATTTGCTCTATCAATTTTGAACTCTGGCAAGCTGACGAAACCCTCTGCCTTTTCATCCTGCAAAACAAAGCTTTTACTGCACTTTACTGAATAACAGACTGAATATTAGATGTTCATACACACACACAGTTTACCCTTACTAATAATAGTTACTTAAGCTTTAGGCACAAGGTACTATCACTTCAAGCCTTACCTCCTCATTGATGTACCAGTACAGACATGTGTCCTTCAGCACCACCCAGTACTTCTTCCACTTCTGAGAAAAGTAGCTCTTAGCATCTTTTTTCTTCCACAGCCAGCCTTCGCAGTCTCCCTGACCCAGGTCCTTACATGAAATCCGTCGCTTACTAATAGAAGACAGGGAGCTGGCTATGGAAAGAGAGACCCAAGAAAAACAGTAATTAGCATTAAAATAATTAATTCACATATCGAAAATATGATTATATTAAAAGGCCAATGTCATGAAAATATCATGTAGCATCTTAACATTAAAAGTAAAACTTTCAGAACTTACAAGTCACTTGGTAGTACTTATGTTCCAAACGTAAAAATAGGTGGTTTTGAATTCATTTGAATGAATCTATATTAGCCTATTCATCCTACAGCAGCTTAGCCAATCCATTCCCATTGAAGCCCAGACTACCTTTAGAATGAGACACAATAATTGTAACGCTGGGGTGGTGTGAGTAGGATGTAAATGCATAGCCGGGATGCTTGTTCTTAGCGTTATTAGGCATAGTGAATGTAACCAAAGATACAAACAAAGGCACCACTGTTTCAAAGGAGATTACCGGTGAGAATGAGTGACGCTCTGCTCTGACTCATTGGGGCTTAAATAGCCAGACCCCAATGAAGCACACATGTGCCCTGATGAGTCCAGGTGTGCTCAGTCAGAGCAGAGCACCATCTACTGTGACAATATTGGACAGCCTACCAAAACAGAGGTCATTTACATTGAATTGGAAGTTTTGGCATGGCTACATCTTTTGTTAACCCCCCCCAAAAAAAATCATTTATTTCCTGGCACAGGATTAGTTATACATTGACCCACTTTGCACAAACATAATCTACATGGAAAATGAATTAGAAGGTACTTTGAAAATCAAAAAAATGTTTACTTTAAGTAGAGATACCAAAACATTTACTTGCAAATGTATCTTGGTCTTAATTGCACCATAATGGCCTTTTTTATTGTAAAAGTAAAAAAAATTAAAAATGACCTAATTAAAGAGGAAAAAAACAAATATAACACCATTTATTAAAGCTGGTTTCATTTGAGGTTTCTGCTCTGTTTGATTGATAGGCAATGTAGGGCATAATTTGATTAATACAATTCACTGTTGTGGTGTAGAATAGCTTTATTCCATGATCAAAAAGAGCTCTGCGTCTCTCACCTCTTAACTTCTTCTTCGACCTTGACAGCGCTGAAGACTGATCAAACGTCTGTAAGACATAACAAAACCATTTCTCAAACCACTGCCCACAATTAACCCTGCTTCACCTCCAATACTGGAACACCAAAAAAGCTATAAAATGTCACTGACATGATAAATGGATGAAGTGTCTGAAGTTGGTGTGGTTACTGAATCCTGTCGCAGCATCTCCATTTGAAGGGCAGGGACCAGGGCATAATGGGCAGGGCTACTTCCTTTTTCATTTTTCCTCCTGCTCCGCCTACTGCTGCTGCGTCCTATCATATACTCTTCAGAGCCCGCCTTATCCTCTCCAATGTAATGTAGCAGGGAATTCTCTGTGTACAATGACATGACAATAAGTATTAAGCAATGGAACGTCTAGAAATAGCACTGCCAAGTTTATTCCAATCAGTTGCACATCTAATTACCCTGATGCATTATACAGTGGCTAGGTTAAATATAAATTGTTCAAAGACCTTCATGTTGTTTAAACACAAAAAAACACAATCACTGTTGGGATTGCATCTGCAATTATGATTTGCTTATGAGGAAATGTCTGCTCCTGCTCGCTTTCCCACTGAAATGCTTTCAGCCAATTAGATGGCAGCATCTTAGCAAGAACTCCCTCTTGGAGTTTCCATGGCAATGGAATACCATAAAATCCCAAATTCTTAGACAAAAAGAAAGGCACACACGCAGAGAAAAATAACATGAGGTAAAAAACAGGCGAGGGGAGGGAGGGAGCACCAACACAGAGTAAAATCCACAGATTAATAGGAGTGGTGAGAAGAAGTAAGAGGGTCAGAGGGAACTTGATGGAAATTGAATCAGTATTCATGGGTTCAACATGACTAAGGAAGAAGGCTAAACACCCCCTGCCCTCCTACTGCCTCTCTCGCTCCCTCCTCCCTCACCCACCTCTCCTCAGCTCTTTCTTCAGCTTGGCTGGGTCTTCATAGTCTCCCACCCAGTTATATTCCACCGGCATGGAGATGGGCCTCAGCCTGCCTGACTCACACACACCGATGAATTGCATCAGACATGTCACACAAAACACCAGGCTAATTAATGATCTAATTACAACAATTTGACAACAATTGTGTCAAACATCTTGTTTATGTGGAAAGGATCTGCACATTGATAGAAAAAAAAATATCTGTTCTCCAGTGTAGGGCCCATTTCCCTGATATCGATCAAGCCTTGGGCTTAAACAAAAGAGTACTCAAATTTCCAGTAATCAAATTAAATTCTAACCCCTGTCTATGCTATACAGAGAAGAAGATAAATCTATGCCTTTTACCAATAAAACATTTAAATCAATAAGACTGGTTATCAGGCTACAAATATGAGCCACTGTCTGTGAGCTATGGCATACCGAAGATGATTTAAAATCATGTAGTGTAAAGTTCAAACCATACAGGTATGCACTGAGGAGAGCAGTTCAAAGCATGTACCATATGTTGGGGTGTTGTCTCTCCGCACAGGAGGAGGGCCCTGGTTCTGGTCATACTCATAGCAATAAAGAACCGCGTCCTCGTCCAACACAGGAAAGCGTCGCCGACACTCCTGGTCCAGAAAAGAGTTAGGCGACTCTGAACCTTTTGGTTCCTCATGCTGGGATGGGTCACTGTTTGTGTCATCTCTACAGCAGAAAAACAGAGATGTTTCTGTATCCAGGATGTATATAAATACATGCTTTATATATATATATATATATATATATATATATATATATAATGTTAAATAACATAACACTTAAACAGTGTAGATTTGAATATTATGAACTAGACAATTATATTTTTGGATGTATAATTTTTTGTTCTTGTTACTCAAAGATTTTATATAAAAAAAAAAAAACATGAAATCACGCCTGAATTTACAGGTTATTTTCCGAGGAATTCTGGGAGTTAATTTTATTGTATTATTATTATTATTATTATTCTCTGCTTTTTTATCACGACATAGTATGCTGGGTTATTAGTTATTTTTAGTATCATCCATAGCACTATTCCTCTTTCCGAACACATTTAAAAACTTTTTAAACCTTTTCTTTGACAGCTAATTATTTCAGCGAAGGAGCACAGGATTGTTACACATATTATAATCATTTTAATAAATGTTGGTACCTGGGTGTGTATGGCTCATCGGGTGGTGGGGGGATGTAGAGGTCCTGTAGGGCACAGCTGTCTCGTCTGGATGGTGTGCTGAGAGTACTGGAGGGTGTGGCTGCGCTGCTGCTGGGGCTCGGAGGGATGATAGGCTGCCAGAACAGCAAGAGCAACACTAAGCATTAGCATTTAACACAGACTAACACCTGACAGGTGAGCTGAAAGGTGAGAAAGTGAATGTTCCCCTCTGTGTAGTCATAGCAACTGCCCTAAAAAAAAAAGTGCTCAGTGTATGATGAAATTACTTTATTACTGCTGTTATCATCCCTTCTTGTCGCTCTTCTCTCTTTTTCTCTCCTTTCTCTTTACGAGTAGCTGGCTCTAATGGAATCTACTTTATGTTTGCAGGACAAAGCCTTAAATTAGTAAAGAATGTCAGGTGGAAGTTCTTTAAACTTCACATTGAAGAATAATACACATAATACAAACGAAACAGACACATGTTTATTATTATTTAAAAAAGCTTTTCAGTGATATATGTCAAAACCCGACTATGCAGAGTGTGCAGTCCGAAGGCTTCATTATTTATAACTTAGTTATAAGACATAATATTACATCATATAATTTATGGCATAAAATATATTTTTTTATTTTATCATATCATATGACAGCTTCGACCAAACCTGCACTTTCCTTTGGCCAGCCACAAAATCCCTGACAGGCAGGTGTAGGAAAAAGGATACAGCTGAAAGTGAATGAGTAGCAGATTAAAGCTACAGGAGGTAAAAGAAAGGAGGGAAGAGAGAAAAGAAAATGAGGAGGGGCAGAGATTTGCCATGCGCTCCAGTTGGTCAGAGCCCTCAGGGCAGAAAGACAGCTTTTAACGCAGCACATCGCTCAGCATGGGGGCTGGGCTGCCATGGATCATCAATTCATCCATGCAACTTAAGCAACACTCACATTTATTCTGACACACATTCAAATGCCAATTGTACCTGTAGGGCCAGGGGCTTCCATCTCATGTTTTTAAGTAAGGCAGGGGCGGAGGTGAGGGTGCTCTGAGGCCGCTTCTTAAGCGTTAAAGACACCCCAGCAGGGTCACCACGCAAAGAATTCACCAAGTTCTTTAACTGCCAGCCCACCTGCACAAGGACAAACAACAACATAATTTAAAAAAAAGCATTTATCAGAGCAGATAATGGCAATTCAGCTGCATTTGGATAAGAATAATTATAATAAGAATCATTGTAATTTATTAATTTTTTCTACATTGCACCACTTTATAAATAGTTACTCCAGTAACCTTTCTGTGTTCAGGATTTTGTTCTAAATAAATTAAAATGCCTGAAGCAGTATAACTGAAGTGAATTGTTAGGAAGACAGAGATTTACAAATGTAAGCCTCCAACTACTAACGTCCCTAAAATGCACAGATATTAGTATAGGGCTATGTATTGCATGTCTATTGTGATGTGTATGCTGCGAGACAAAGGCCAGAGGGTGAAATTACAGTGATGATAACACACATAGCACACACCACTGTCTGATGATTGACCTGAATGACCTCATCACCAGCATGGATCTTCTTACAGCGGTCAGCTGGGGACTGCAAGAAAGAGACAGAGGAAAAAAGAAAGAGAAACACAGTTAATAAAAGAATAAGTGTAAGGGAGAGGAGGGAGGGAGAGATACAGAAAGATGAGGAGAGAGAGAGAGAGAGAGAGAGAGAGAGAGAGAGAGAGAGAGAGAGAAAGTGAGAGAGAGAGAGAGAGAAAGAAAGACAGAGAGCGATAGAAAGACAGAAAGTGACTGCAAGAAAGAGACAGAGGAAAAAAGAAACACAGTTAATAAATGAATAAGAGTAAGGCAGAGAAGGGAGGGAGAGACAGAAAGATGAGAGAGCGAGAGAGGGAGAGAGACAGAGAGTGAGAGAGTGAAAAATAAATTCAACTCAGAGATTGAAACGAATAAATTCAAAGAGAGATTGAAATGAGAGGAATAGATAAAGTGGTGGTGGAGAAAGGGGGGAATTTAACACAGCTTTATATATTTCAGAGCCATTTTTCCATTATTGAATCGAGCCACTTACTCCCTCTGTAGTTCCTGTAATCACATGTAGCCCATCATATGTCGACTTGATGTACATGCCCTTGGGGAAGGAGAAGAACATTTTAAAGCCATTGCTTGCTAACCCCAGTCATTCAAGACACACACATTGAACATTCAAAGCCCTCTGCTGTCATATACATTCACTCAAACAACCCTTGACCCATATGTTTTAGTAAGAAAGAGCGAGCAAAGGTTTATTTTTGTACAGTTTTATCTGGTATTTACGTATATAGTATGTGTGTATGCATCCCTATGCTTACTGCCTCAAGCTTGCATGACCACTTCCATCTTTGACTAACGGGCGATGAGTGTGCACAATGACGTACAGGGGGAGCAGTAGCGTGTTGTGCTACTCACATGCTGCTCAACTCGCCCTGCTTTTGTCATTGTTCAAACTCATCCAGATTTACATGATGATCCAAGCAAGACACTCTTGCCCCTTTCCACTCCACTCATATTCAAGATCAGCACACAGTTTTAAAAAGTTGTGATTATATAGTGTCTATATGAGATATATATATAAAAATGAACAAAATCTAGGCTAAAAACAACCTATATTTATTCTACGTTTATTGTCTGCTTCTATAGATGATATAAGGGGTTATAATAACTAAACCTTTATGTTTTAAGGCTTTCTAATGTATGTATTTCTAATATTTTACATTTTGCAAATAATTGTGCATTTAAATGTATGGAACTGTGCTCACTGTAGAGAATGTTCACTTATCTACACTAGAAATAATGAATATTAAATTTTAAAAAAATGCCTTTTTGGCCAGTTAAAAGAAACATAAGAACATAGGCACAGAGTTCACATTATATCTCACAAATAAGCTCTAGCTTTCATGCATTATGAATAATCCTTAACTATGTAAGTGTTGGCCAGTAGAAAGAAAAATACAGCTACTGCAGTGATGGTTTCTCCACTGTTTGCAGCAGAGCAATCACCAAACCTTGACGCACTTCAGCTTTCCACGACCTGAGATAGACACTCTCATACATGTCATTTATTATACCAAATGCAGCCACACCCACCAGCCCTTCTGTGGATTTGATATTGTCCAGATGCACCACCTCCAGATGAGCTGCTTGGGACACCATAGGGTCTGAGGACAGTGTGATGATGTGGTCACACACACTCGACAGCGTCTTACACTGCAGAGAAAGAGTCAGAGAAAGGAGTTTGGGAACTGAGAAAGGGAAAGAGAACAACTTTGGTTCTCAAATAGTGAAATAAATTTAAAAAACAGACCAGCAAAGAGAAATGAGTCATAGGGATTAGCTGATGAAGCAGATAGCTCTCTCTCTCTTTCTCTCTCTCTCGCTCTCTCTCTCTCTCATAAGCATGAGCCACTGCTGGGCAGCAATATGCTGAGCTTTTGATTGTGTGGTCACTGTGACGTCCTGCAAACACCATCTGTGCTGAGACCATGAGGACGTTGGTGATGCTGTGTGATGTAATCATGTGACCATGCATTCATTTGATCAGATGAGCTATCTGCATTACAGCATCATTTAATGTCGTGTCTGCCTCAGACATGAGCCACTGTCATCTTCTTGTTCATCTGTCTTCCATCTTATGTTTCATTAGGTCTCTGTACTGCTCAGTTCTCTCTTTTCAGTCTGTACTCTGAACATGAGTGCAATACAGAAGTATTATTTCTGTCATTAGCAGAAGTGTTCCTGTTGCAACTTGCAACTGAAGCTCTCTCTTTCTCTGTCTCTCTCTGTCTCTCTCTCTCACTCTATTCCACACACACACACACACACACACACACACACACTCTAACTGGCTTTCTGTCTCTCTCCTGTCCTGATATTTATAGCAGGAGGACAGCTGCGTCCTGACTGGCACTGCAGCTCTATAAATTGTGTTCACATACTTGCTCACACACACACACAAGTTTTCTCTTACCACATGGAGTATTTTATTCTCTGTCTCATACACGGTGCTGTCCTGCAAAAAAAAAGGCAAGAGAGGGAGACAGAGAGAGAGAGTAAACAACATTTTACATTTTTTTACATGAACAGTTTACATGGAATTACTCCATGCTGACTCACCCGATGTCAAATTTCCAAATAAACAATCAAGTTATTACTACATGCACCCATGTAATCTGTGCTTTAACTCTCTTTTTGTTGTTGCATAATTGAAATGAATTGAATCTCCCTAATTTGGATTATTAAATTTCCTAAATTTCCTTTTAAATAGATATAACATAATTTTATTCTATGGATTAAAAGCAAATATATTTACATTTGCTGCATTTAGCAGACGCTCTTATCCAGAGCAACTTCCATGTCAGGGGACATGGGACAGGGACAGTCCCCCCGGAGCAATTCAGGGTTAAGGATCTTGCTCAGGGACCTAGTGGTGGTAGTGCCAGAGGTGGGACTCGAACCTGGGACCTCTTGAGCCATAGGTCCATAGACAACTACTTTACCACTAGACCACCACCACCCATGTATATTTTAATTCAAACAGAAACACCACTTTCGTTTCACACTTTGTAGATGTGCAGTGTAAAACACCTCCTTTGCGTCTATGTACAGGTGGTGACAGTGTTCTCTGTTCCTCCCTCAGTGATCAGTTTCCAGACTACATTACCACTGCTGGTGGAATACGTTTACTTGGTGGTTTATTATGAAGCCAGAAGTGGCAGTGATGTGTTTACAGACTCCAGTGATACCACTTTGCCTGGTACACAGACATACACACACTTACACAAACACACATAAATGCAAGCACACATGCATGCACACACACAAGCAAGCGCACACACAATTTGTGTTATTTCGTACCCACACTCAAAGTCATATCACAAACTGAATAGTCATTTGTTAATGCATATCTCTCATCATGATGAAAATTATGCATAACGTAAATCTTAAATATTTGACATTAACACAGTTACTGACATCCTTTTTTTTTCAAATACATAAATAACAAGAGTAATAATCCAAATAATCCAAATCCAAAAGGAAAGATTTATTAGTAAGTAGAAGAGGCAGGCGATGTAGGTGACTGTAGCGTATGTGTAGTGCTAATGCTGCATGTTCTGCCACCAAACCCTGTCTGAAGTGCTGGAGGCAGCTGAGCTATCGCTCCCTGTCAGACAGCAGTGAGTGGTGATTCAGTCCACCCACACTGTGCTGCTGCAACTCTTCCCTCATCCTTTATTTTCTCTCCTCTGCTCATTTCCTCCTCTCCTCTGCTCTCCTCTCCATCACTTTTACACAACAGCTATCCGTGACCACGTGTAGGTGTCAGCGGCTGCTTTCGAGGAGGAACTCCACTGTCCAACTTTAGGACTGTATTTATGATTAATAGGCAACATATTGGGAGACTCCCCAGCCCACAGCCTATTCATCACAAGAGGCTGCTCATACCTAGTAATTAGGACTATTATATAATGTCGATTTTGCACATTTTGCTCACCAAGCAGCTTCTTTCAAATGCCAGTCAGAGTACAGCAGATACAAAACAGATTCAGTGGAGCATTTATATGTATGTACACACTCACACACTCCCACAAACACACACAAACACACACACACACACACACACACACACTTATTATTTTTCTATATATTTTCAGATGTATGACATTGCCGATTTATGTTTCTGAACATGACAATCTGGTTATTCCTGTGAATTAAGAAGACTGTTTTAAAGGAGCCGACGTACAGTACTGTGCAAAAGTTTTAGGCAGGTGTGAAAAATTGCTGTAAACAAAGAATGCTTTCAAATATGGAAGTGTTAATCATTTATTTTCATCAGTCCACAAAATGCAGTGAATGAACAAAATAGAAATCTAAATCAAATCAATATTTGGTGTGACCACCCTTTGCCTTCAAAACAGCATAAATTCTTCTAGGTACACTTGCACAGTTTTTGAAGGAACTCGGCTGGTAGGTTGTTCCAAACATGACTGTGTTTCAACCTCCGTGTGACACTGATGATCATCAGCACCTGTTTGGTAAAATTGGTTGATCATACACCGACTATAATCCTACAAAATCCCTGACTTTGTGCAAGTGTACCTAGAAGAACTGATGCTGGTTGGAAGGCAAAAGGTAGTAACGGCAAATATTGATTTGATTTAGATTTTTCTTTTGTTTGCTCACTTTGCATTTTGTACATTGATAAAAATAAACAATCATTATTTATATTTCTGAAAGCATTCTTTGTTTACAGCATTCACACCTGCCTAAAACTTTTGCACAGTACTGTATATAATTTACCTCTGTCCTGATTTTTTGTCTTTTCTCACTGAAATGCACTGTTTTTAGACTGTGGAGTGAATCTTATATTTAGAAGCTATATTAAGGAACCTGTTTAAACTTGTTAGAGCTAAAAAAAGATTCACTTTCAAATTTCACTGTACTTCAGAAAATATGGTCTTTAAAAGGTGAGTGATACAAAGGCAAACTCTCTCTCTCACACACACACACACACACACACACACATACACACACACACACACACACACACACACACACACACACACACACACACACACACACACACACACACACACACACAGCAAAACACCTAATTCTTAGACTTTAAGTTCTGGGACAGCAGTTTCTAATTCTTCTCTCACACAGGAGCAAGGCCATCAATGGACGCGTTGCCCCTTGCTGTAGAAACCCTATTTCAATCCAGAGCATAGAGCTGAGAGCAAAGAAAAAAACATCTATGTCCTGTTTCCAACGAATCCTCTGCCCTAAAAACATCACAGCCTCACAAAGGCTTGCCTCTAAAAAGCTTCTCTAGCCTCATGAACTCAAAATACATCATCACGTCAGCTCCAGGGGACAAAATAGCAAACATTTTGAGGTCAGATTTCCATAACGAGGTTATGTTTTGTGGGTGCACATGGTGGGAAGGCTGTCTTTTTGGTGTTCTTGTGATGTAGTCTTATTTGTTGTAGTTTCAAGGACTTACCTGCTGCACTATTGTCGTCAGCTCCAGACAGAGCTGGATAACATTATTCCTGGTCAAGGAGTAGTCTGCCACTGCGGCAAAAGGAGACCTGAGGAAGAAGTAGCATCTGGAATTAACCATTAGATCACCTTCAAATGCATCTGTGTTCACTATAAAAAAAATTAAAAAGGCACATAAATTTTTTTAAGAGTTTGCTGGATCTGAACTGATTAACAACACTCGCTTAACAAGTCAGGACTGTTGGCTTCTATTGCAAGTGCATTTTTTTAGTCCTTTAACCCCTGGGTTTTGCATACTATTACAGATCTAAAGGTTTATGACCTAATAGTGGCTATAAATCAAATCAAATACTGCGATATTAAGTAAAAAATGAACCTGTCACCAAGTTCCTAAAGTTTAATGGTTATTATTAAGGCATAAGACAAAAATTCATGGAGAGGGAGGAGGGAATGATGAGAATAAAAATAAATAAAAGGAGACAGAGAGACGAGTGAAAGACAGAGATGGTTCAAAGAAATGAGCTGGCAGATTTTTTGGTCCACTGCACATATTCACTGAGGAAAGACGAGAGCTCAGTGCATGGCAGCATTCTTACGGAACATGCAAATCTCTCAGTGACTATCATTATGTCACCAGAGCAGCTCCAGACGTGTACCCTACTCAAACTACATTATCAATCAAAATATCTGACTTAATATTTTCTAAAACTAATTCAAACTAAATAAGTGCACTGAGGGCCGATCATACAGGTAACACCGTACTAGGATGGAAAACTACAGACAGCTGCATCTAGACACAAGAACATAAACACACTGAGGCAGGATATATAATATTCATGACTGTGGGATCCCTTGTCATAGTTTATTATGAGGGTGTAATAAGCACTAAGTGATGGCTCCGAGCCACGTCCTGCTGGCATTCCATCCACAGAGACTGGATGAAGATGAGGCCCTGCCAGTCCTGCAATAATACATGGGACATGAAGCAGGAAATTAATTGCTCTCTGGAGTTTTGAGTACATGCTGCTAGCTAGAAGAGCCAATGGACTGGTCTAACTAAGGGTTGAATTACCACACACACACACACACACACACACACACACACACACACACAATACTCTTCAGGGATCAACACAAACCACAAACTCTAAGCCAGTTTGCTTGCTCCTTTCAGCCTCAACTCCTTCAAACAGAAGGCTTTTATGTAAGAGCTTCACTCAGTTTTTGTTCATCAGCTGCATTTTCAGTGACCCTGTGCATGACCCCAGTGACAACAGAGCCTGTTAGCTAGACTGAGACATGACAGTGGTAGATCATAGGAAGAAGGAATCGTACATTGTGCTGGAACATTTTAAATTAAAGACAAAGTCATATTTGCAGTTTTCACCCAGCTAGTGCTTTCCCCGACTTACAACATCATAGGACATCATAACATGGTTGCAGGAGAATTCTGACTAGCAATTCTGCAAAGTCAACTTACAGACAGCTGTTCTAGTATTGCATTGAAACTGATGGGGTAGAGGGGGACATCCCAAGAGAGCAAAGCCATTTGCAACGTGGACTCCTGGACGGCTGTGGCAAAAGACTTTTTTTTTTGAGAAAAGAGTTTCTGACTGCACAGCATCCAGCTTAATCCAGCAACAAAAACAGAAACATAACTGTAGCATGTATTATTTATTGCATAACTTCTTTAGTGAGCAATAAGCTTCCAATCATAGTTAATTACTTTAGTTTTGTAACTCTAGCACAGGAAGCACCAATTTCTTGGCTGTTTAACTGTGTGTGTCAACTTGAGTGTGTGCACATTTTATGTGGGCCAGGGCTGACCTGTCGAGCCAGGCCAAAAGGCTTTTAGCAGCAGCGATAAGATCCACCACAGAGGTGAGGAAGTCATTGGGGAGCTTGCGTGTGGCTCGACCGTCATAGTGGCCTCCGCGCCTGCGGCCTGTTATGAAGTTCTGTAGGTTCTTGGCAGAAGCATTGAGCTTATGCGAAAGAGTCTTCAGATTTTCAGTCTCTAGGCCATAGTTCTGTGAGAAGGCAAAAAGAGAAAAAATTAAATATGAAATTAAAATATTTCTCTTAAAATAAACTATTAACATTTTCCAATGGACAGTATAGCAGCCATTTTACAGACTAAATTTAAAAGTACTGTGTTCACTTTCATTAATATCAATATGTTATACAGGGATCTTTAGTTTCCTGAAGAACTGAAAAAAATAATGGAAACACTTTTTTTTTTAAGCACAAGGAGAATATTCTATTAATTGTTACACCTAAAAGCATATGTACAGAAATATGAGAGGGCTTGTGAATAATTGAAAGTGTGGCAGTAAGAATAGAGCAGGATAGAGGGTCAGGCTGAGGCACACGCTCCATTACGATCTCTCTGATGCTGACATGTAGGGACCTTGGGGCAGTCAAAAGGAAAGTTATAAATTGCTGGAGGAAATATTCACAATTGATAGCACAGCCTAGGCAAAATATTGTACATATCATGTTCCATAAATACTGCAAGATAGTGGATTGTTTCCATTCTCTGTAGTCTACTTAACATACTGTATTATCAGTACAAGATGTCATCATGAAAAATTTACTTTAAAACTTGTTGGCACTGTTGATTTCTCAGTTGGAGGCATGGAGAAGCCTGTAATACTCCAAGAAAAGATACTACAGCATATTGGTGGCATACCCTTTTTTAAATTTGAAATATTGGTCTGTTTATTTTCCCCCATTTAAACAAATTGAATGGACATGGAAATTGATATATTGATGATTGTTTATTCATTTGCATTTTAAATAATTCTAAATTGGTCCACATAAATTAAGTATTATTACATTGGTTTGAATAAAATCAAATCTATACTGAATTCTCTCCTAAAGAATCATAACTGAGAAATAGGCATCACAGGCAGAGATTAAAGAGTACTCTCACTAAAGCTTCCCAAAACCAGTAAGAGAAGCATACTAGCATCCAGCAGAAGCTCTGACCCAAAAGCTTATCCTTTACTCTCCACCCCTCCTACCCTGTACATGAGCAGTAAGCCATGACACTTTGCTCCCACAATGCCCTGCTGCACATGGGAGCCTGTGGGCGTGTGTCGTGCAAAAGGCTCAGTGGAGGTTGTGTGTAAATGTGTGGGGGGGGTTGGCTAGTCATATTTAATAGTGCAGTGCTTGCACTGGACTCACCTAAAGTAGAATTACATAAGGGCATTTATTGTAGAAGGCCAGCCTTAAGCTCACAACTGATGGCCTGGGCAGGAGGATGGGCAAAAGAGCTAAACTGGCACATCCACATCCACATGTTTTTATTTTTCTTCTTCATTCCTTCTTCAGTAATCTTCTGGAGATTCAAAGCTTCTTTATAACGCTCCTCATTTCTTGTTGTTATTCATTCCTCGCCTCTACTGCTGTCACCCTTCCATCCGCTCTCCCACGCTCATTCTCTTTTGTTCACTATTCTCTCTCTCTCTCTCTCTCTCTCTCTCTCTCTCTCTCTCTCTCTCTCTCTCAGGGAGATCTCTCTCTCTCTCTCTCCTCTCTCTCTCTCTCTCTCTCTCTCTCTCTCTACTCTCTCTCTCTCTCTCTCTCTCTCTCTCTCTCTCTCTCTGTATGTGTTCTCTTGCTCATCCTTATTTAATGTGCCCTACTGGGGCCTTGCCTGCAAGCAGTGTGTGAGGTGACAGGAGTAAATAAGAGGGATAATCCATGGGATTTTCAGGGATTTAAAATATTTGTTTTGGCTAATATCAATTACAAGTCATCACAATACCATAAACAGAGTGGCAGTGCAGAATAAAAGGGGTCAGTTGCTGTAGCCATATGAAGTGCATCAACAAAGCGGATGCTCAGAATCTTCTGAAATCGGCGAGGCTAAAATGGAAGGCAATCAAAACAAAGCGCATAAATCTGCACAATTAACAACACACCAGAGATTTTTGCACTGCTGCTGACCCTCTCCCAGATAAAGCCTTGGGCAAAGCTCTGACCATCAGTCTATAGACTCAGTATCAGTTGCAGCAATCTGTTACATCACACCCAACTGGCCTAAAAGAAGGATCAAAGACATGACCATTTGGATAAACCCCACAAGTGTGTTAGACATCATACTGATGCTTACCAGTGCATGTCAACTACTTTAAGACTTTCAAGTTTTCCACATTTTGTTATATTTATTATGTAATTCAATCAATATTCTCATCAGTCTGCATAGTGCTCCACAATGACAAAAGAAAAAATGTGCTTTAAAAATAGTGTTTTAGCCAAAAATTCAGATTAAATACTGAATGTCATTTATAAGCAGTCAGATCTTTGCTATGACTCTGCGGTTGTGCTATATCATATTTCTTTCAGGACCTGTCATAAATCAAACAATGACATGGACAAGTTTCCAGATCTGCTAGATCAGATTGTCAAAAAAACAGATCTGGGTAATTATGCAAGAAAATTTCTGTTACATTAAAAGTGCTCAGCAGTCATTCATCATTCTCAAATGGAAGAGCTTTGGGAACTATCTTCTTAGATCTGACTGCCCACAAATTGAGATAGATATATAGTGGATGCAGAAAAATGTGACTCTGAGTGAAAACCTGAGTGCCCAGGATCTAGGCTGAGGGAAAGGGTTTACATTTTAACAAGATGTTGAAAAAATGTTTTGTGTGTGTGTGAGTGTGTGTGTGTGTGTGTGTGTGTGTGTGTGTGTGTGTATGCATGTGCTCACCAGGGCACACAGCAGATCCACAGCCTCCAGAATGAGCTCCTGGTGGCCTATACGGGAAACACCCAGGTCCTCCAGCTCTTGGTGTGTGATGCGCAATAGCTGCTCCCCACCCACCTTCTCCTGCTCAAAGTTCTTGATGTACTGCTGCAGACAGTCATCCAAACCTGTGATCATCAACGCATTACAAACACGCATTACATACAGAGTGGGAAATTTGTAAATTAATAAATGGATTTATTTAGGCCTCTATAACATATTTATAAAATAATTTACATGATGCAAATGATCTCACTTCAAAGGTGCCATTTAATTTTTGTAGAAAGTTAAAAAAAATGTATGTATGTGATAACTACAATTCCATATATACAGTACTGTGCAAAGGTTTTAGGCAGGTGTGGAAAAAAATGCTGTAAACAAAAAATGCTTTCAGAAATATAAATAATGATTGTTTATTTTTTTATCAATTTACAAAATGCAAAGTGAGCAAACAAAAGAAAAATCTAAATCAAATCAATATTTGGTGTACCTTTTGCCTTCAAACCAGCATCAGTTCTTCTGGCCCCCACAGAGCCCTG
Organism: Hepsetus odoe; assembly: GCA_017165825.1. Classification (NCBI taxonomy): domain Eukaryota; kingdom Metazoa; phylum Chordata; class Actinopteri; order Characiformes; family Hepsetidae; genus Hepsetus; species Hepsetus odoe. The sequence continues at coordinate 14,331,650 of CM029381.1, read as the reverse complement.
ATCTCCAACATCACATCAGTGTCTGGATTACATGAAGAGACAGAAGGATGTGAGGAAGCCTACATCCACAGAATCTGTAGTTAGTTCTCAAGATGTTTGAACAGCCTACTGCTTGAGTTCCCTTCAAAAAACTGTGTGCAAGTGTACCTAGAAGAACTGATGCTGTTTTGAAGGCAAAGGGTGGTCACACCAAATATTGATTTGATTTAGTTCTCTTTGACCCATTCCTGCATTTGTTGATTGATGAAAATAAATGATTAACGCCATTTCTAGAAAGCATTCTTTGTTTACAACATTTTTTCCATATCTGCCTAAAACTTTTGCACAGTACTGTACATAATAAGGTAAGTTCATAATAACTGATAAAGTTCAGTTTTAATAAACAACTACTTCACTGAAATTAACAACCGTAAATGCCAAGTGTGTGAAAAGAAGAAAATATGTTGCCTAAATCAGATCATTTGATTTTAAAAACTTAATAAAATACTACAGATAAAAAAAATTGCTTTTTAATTCACTATTTTTTATTTCAAACTAGACTTTGTTGATTGTTATCAAACAAAATAAGCATTTTCAAACTTAAACATAGCATATTGTGGGTATGTTAAATGTTTAGTTAGATCTATATTACATTAATAATTTCCAAGATGTTTTAAGCAGCCATGGATTTCAGCACCACCCAGTTTACTGGTTCCTGTAGATGTGGATTCTGTAGCCTAAGGCACTGAATACTTCAAACACTATGGAGTCTATAGGAAGGCTTTAAGCATCTGTGAATTTCTTTTCTACAGCAATGGTGACCGGTACTGATGTGCCAGTACTGCGTTAAATATAATGGTCAAGTTTTGCACTTCTATATCTTAGGTTATTCAATTTGCTCTGCCGTCAATGAGGTTAACAGATACAAATGTAGAAAACATTTTCACATTAATAAACTATATGCATTCATCTTTGTCTTTTCGATTGTTCTTTGGCATGCCCAGCACTACTAATTTGGCATAATATGTGTATATAATTGCTTAAATTATGTGTGATTGGAGCTGTTATAGAAAACTGATGAAGGTGTAGAAAAAAAAAAACTAATACATAAACAAATCTGTCAAACATGTATTTCATATGCACATGAATAAACCACATCAAATCAACATGCTTATTGGCAAATGTATGTGAAGATGAACTATATATATTATTAACATGGAAACAATACACACAAGCAAATTCAATACAGTACACACGGTTCTGAAGTGCTGCATAAAGCTCTGAACAAACATGAGAGGACAAATATACAACACAATTGTGAACCAACTCTAATCCCCATGACATGTCTTCTCGCGTGGGAGCTGTGAGTGAATGTGTGTGTGTGTGTGTGTGTGTGTGTGTGTGTGTGTGTGTGTGTGAAAATGTGTGTGTGTGTGTGTGTGTGTGTGTGTGTGTGTGTGTGGTTTGTGCTTGAACATCTAATTTCACACAACAGTATTTAACATCTCCAATAGCATGAGCAGACAGACATATACACAGACACACACACACACACACACACACACACACACACACACACACACACACATATATATATTTCAATGAAACTGTGAGGTTATTAGAAAGCTTTGTCACACAGCTGTTCAAACATTCTTTACTCAGTGAATGAACCTTAACCGCAAAAGACAACACACCTCAACACCTGGCAAATATCCTGCAGTCCAGGGACACTCATCATGGATTTGGGACTGGTGTGATGATTAAGGGTAAATGTTTGGCAAGCTGGTTGTCATAGAAACACACACCACCCACTTTCCGTACGCTGACCCTCCTGAGGTGTTTCTTTAATTCCCATATAGACTCAGAGAATAAAAAGGACAGCATCACTAAACAGAGCTATAGTTACACATTCGACACATGCACTACATTCCCACACACCGCTAGCAAACTGTTCAAGCAAAGCACAAGAAAAACTCAGTGGCATGGTGTACACAAAAATACAGAATAATACTAAAAAGCAGCCCAGATAATGGGATCAGTAAGAAGACAGAAGAGGAAGCCATTTTAAATCAAATCAAATCAAAGTACTTCTGGCATTTCTGGTATTTTTGGTAGTTTCAATCATTTCTGCAAGCGTATGTGTGTGTGTGAGAGAGAGAGTGTGTACATGTGTTTGTGTGATCAATGTGTTCACATTTTAGAGATGGGCTCTATGGTGAAAATAAATAAATAAATAGTATATATATATATATATATATATATATATATATACTATATATATACATACACACACATAATATACACACAACAGTGTTTATACATATAACAGTGGGGAAATTTAAAAAAAATGCTTTAAAATGTTTTTATTTGAATTACAATTAAACAGGACTAATTATGTTCTTAAGGCACTGACAATTTTCCCAATAATATGTGCAGCATTTTTGATAGAATTTTGTAAGCAACAAAAAATATTGACACCTTCCCAAGCCCTACCTCATCACAAAGCTCATTATTTAGTAGTCTCAACCTCAGACACTCCATTCACATTTTGACCGAGGTGGAAATTTTGACATGCAAAACTAATTAATCGGAAGCTGCATGGAGTTATTCTTGCAGCTGCTGTTGAGCAGATCTAATTTTTTTTTTTAATGTTTACAGTTTTACAGCATGCCTGTCATTTTTCAACCCAGTTTATATGAAATGTAAATGAATACTGAATGTACTAACTGTTATTAATCACATAATTGTGTAATTACACTTACACTATAAAACACAACAATTATAATAGCTGTTAATATCTATAGATCAAACAAATCTCTTTAATCAATATTTCAAGCAAAAATCTTTTCTTTTAAAAAAGATCTGGACCTAAGCTGAAGCATCCATCAGCCTGACATGTATTTGGAAATTGTTTTCTCTTGTTTTCTCTTTCTCTTGTCTCTAATTTCCATGATTGCTCCCTAAGCCTTCTACCTCTTATTCTTATCTGCCCGTTTCCCCCTTTACTCTGTCCCACACCATAGCCCTCATCCCCAGGCTCTTTTCTCCCTTTCTTCCTCTTATCTCTCTAAACTTCTTAACAAAGAGGAAGCTGTAGAACAAGGGGTGCATTGCTCTAATCAGAGCTCAGATCTGGCACTCAGTCTTTTGCAGTGTGTAGCTGAGATGTAAGCCTAATGGAGCGTGAAGAAAAAGTTGGGTTAGCAACAAAACGATAAGAAGCTGAAAGGGTAGGTTTTGTGCCTTTGCATCCGATTCGGGAGCTTATCGCATCAGCCTCTTTACGCAGACATATCCTCACCTGGTCCAAAATGAAGGAATCATCACAATCTGCCACAGTTTGTTGCTATAGAAACAGTACTGGGACAAGTGACTTTGATTAGGACCTCATTATCAACAGGGAAAAGAAGCATGTGTATGTATGATTTATGTCTGAATAGAGGATACATCAACAAATAATCACAGTTTTGGCAGCATCAGGCCTGCATCAAAGCTCTATTCACAAATGAATTTGTCGGGTTTGTGTTGGATTGCACATGCAGAAATGCTTAACTGTGGTACAGGTTAAAGAGTAAACCTCCTTAAAATGTGTTAGCTTTTAGCCAAATTCCAAAAAATCACGTACCTGGGCAGATTTTGTTTTGTTTTTTTTTTTTATCTGAAAAAGTAGCAATTTAAATATTATACCTAATACCCAAACACCATGTCATCAACCAATGTATCTTATCTTTTAATAATAATAATCTAAGACATTCTGCTGTGAAAAGCCAATCCCCCAAAGCAATCCCACCAAAAACAAAAACAAAAACAAATGCAAGTTGATCACCCAAGAAGAAGGATAGTGAATGAATGAGTGAGCAAGTGTGTGATGAGCTAAAGGAGGTATGGTTAATGTTAGTAGGGATAGCAGTCCAAGGCAGATTAAGATCTGGTCCATTTGAGCCCTTAAATCAAAATCCAGAGTTGCCCTGAATCTCATATTTGGCATCAGCAGTGGCCCAGATCTTGGGATTGCAAGCACTGGCCTGCTTGTTGAGTATCTATGGCCAGGCATGGGATAGTAAAGTTTAAAAAAAACTTCAAAAGATGGCACACCAATTCAATGTGTGTGCATGTTCAAATTGTTGAGTTATTTAATAATTATGTAAGTGTTTGGGTGCTTCTAGATTATCTAGATAAGACACCTATAACATGGTGTTATTTCAAACATTGTAAATCAGATTTGTTGCACTTGTGATTTAAACATTGCTCTTAAAATAAATATGATTAGTTTAACTTCTCTAGTTTTTAACTGCAACTAGTTTCATACTATGTTCATACCATGTTCAAACTCTGCCATTCACAAAGCAAGCTCAGAAGCAAATACAAATTACCCAACAATAACAATAAATAAGCTAACAATGAGTATTATTTCTAAAAGGATTCTGAAATACAGGTCAACTACTTAAAAAACAATAAAAAAAATACATATATGGGGAAACATAGGATTCAGCACTAATTCTACAACTGATCACTGTTCCTTGGATACAATGAACACACATGGGTCTACTCTCTATTGTTAACATAATACAGGTTTGCATGCATTTAAGAAGAGCAATGCTTGAATGCATCTGTGCTTCTTTTCCTAAATTTATCATCTTTGTTCTTTCTAGAATGCCATAGGGTCCCACTCAGCAGGAGATTTTAGAGCCAGTCACAGAATGCACCAGAGGGGTGGAGAGAAGCATTGAAGGAAGGTCACAAGGGCTCTCTTGCTTTATAGAAACTGTTCTGTGGCCCTCAGAGGCTCTTGGGGGTCGACACAAAGCTGTATGCTAATGAAACATGCTAATCATGATGCATATGGTGCAAGGGAGTGTAGAAATCTAGCACAGGCCATTTTCACTGGGTAAAGTTTGTATCCAGAAAAGATTTCAGTCTGCAGTAACAATGCACTTATTGACATTCAAACATTTCAGACAGCCATGTGTGTGAGGACTATTCTCCAAGCTAAGACACAACTCCTTTGGGCCCATTATTATTTCTCTGTTTCTGTGTTCACTGGCAGGAAGCAGGTTTTGCTCAAGAGATTTACTGCCGAGTCAGACAACGATGAGAATGTTTTCTGTTTTCTCAAATGCAATGAGTCACACTGAGGCTTAACTTTTATACAGCAACAATGAAAGTGGATTTGCTGTTGTTGGTATATCCGTATACAGCGAGCACAGTCTCTTTTAATCTCTTCCTCCCTCACTGCCTCCATATGTGATCTCGCTGGCATTTTACTATAATCTCGCTTTTCACCTGTCGCCTAAGGTCACAGGAGAAGTATGGATTGTCTTTCAGTTATTAGTTTTTCAGTTAAAACAGATCTCATTGGAAAAATGTATGTAGTAGACAACATGATCACCTTGCTGTCTGTATGATGGAGATTTCACCAAAGGCCAAAATTGAACAGCTGCAACACAAACAACTTTCAAGTGAAAAAGTGAAAGCTATGAGATTCATTCACATACACAGAGGAGTGATGTGGTTAAGGTTCCTGGCCTGTTATGAAACAGGAGCATCATGGAACCAACAAATATAAATAATGCTTAGTTAAACTTAAATTAAATAATTAGTCTTTTAATTTCTTTGATGTAAAGAAATCAGTTTTTACCTTGGATTTAGGCTGCCTTATATTTATATGCTGTAGCATTCTCATATTAGCATACATGATATATATATATATATATATATATATATATATATATATATATCAACTTTGCAGAGAATTCAGATGGCATTTTTTTAGGTTAATATTTCTATTTAAATTTAAGCTTTGGCTCAAACCAATACTGATGCTGATCCTACACATTTTCTTTAACAGTTACTAAGATTAATTAAAACACTTCCATTTAGATACATGTAGATATCCTTGCCTAGTGACCTACTTTATTCCTCTCTGACCCTTAAAATACCAGGGTTTATAACAACCTAAGGCAAATTACATGGAAAAAAGTTCAGGCTGAGCTACATGAGCAAGGGATGCAGGCATATACCCTGTGGCAGGTTCTGGCATTTAAGGATATAATAGGTGGTCATGTACATATTATGATTATTATCATTATTAATGTGTTACTTTTTCCTTTAGTGTTGAACTAATATGATACTGTATATCATATCAGTGTCATCTATAACAGGGATACATCAGCTATAAAAGTCATGAGTCAGTTGCATCTATTTTCATGCAAAAAGACTGGTATAAGAATACATTCATAAGAAGAATATATATACAGTATTTCACAAAACTGAGTACACCCCTCACATTTTTGTAAATATTTTATTATAACTTTTCATGGGACAACACTGAAGATATGCCACTTTGATATAATGTAAAGTAGCAAGTGTACAGCTTGTATAACAATGTAAAACAGTGCTCAGCATCATATCCAGAGGTTGTCTTTTGAAAATAGATGTATGAGTGCTGCCAGCATTGCTGCAGAGGTTGAAGGGGTGGGGGGTCAGCCTGTCAGTGCTCAGACCATACGCCGCACACTGCATCAAATTGGTCTCCATGGCTGTCGTCCCAGAAAGAAGCCTCTTCTAAAGATGATGCACAAGAAAGCCCACAAACAGTTTGCTGAAGACAAGCAGACCAAGGACATGGATTACTGGAACCATGTCCTCTGGTCTGATGAGATCAAGATGAACTTAATTGGTTCAGATGGTGTCAAGCATGTGTGGCAGCAACCAGATGGGGAGTACAAAAACAAGTTTGTCTTGCCTACAGTCAAGCATGGTGTTGGGAGTGTCATGGTTTGGGGCTGCATGAGTGCTGCCAGCACTGGGGAGCTACATTTCTTTGAGAGAACCATGAATGCCAACATGTACTGTGACATACTGAAGCAGAGCATGATCCCCTCCCTTTGGAAACTGGGCAACAGGGCAGTATTCCAACATGATAACGACCCCAAATACACCTCCAAGATGACCACTGCCTTGCTAAAGAAATTAAGGGTAAAGGTGCTGGACTGGCCAAGCATGTCTTCAGACCTAAAGCCTGTTGAGCATCTGTGGGGCTTCTTCAAACAGAAGGTGGAGGAGCACAAGGTCTCTAACATCACCAGCTCAGTGATATCATCATGGAGAAGTGGAAGAGGATTCCAGTGGCAACCTGTGATGCTCAAGTGAACTCCATGCCCAAAAGAGTTAAGGCAGTGCTACAAAATAACGGTGGCCACACAAAATATTGGCACTTTGGGCACAATGTGGACATTTTTCACTTACTGTACTGTACTCACTTTTGTTGCCAGTGGTTTAGACATTAATGGCTGTGTGTTGAGTTATTTTGAGGGGCAGCAAATTTACACTGATATACAAGCTGTCCACTGACTACTTTACATCATATCAAAGTGTCATATCTTCAGTGTTGTCCCATAAAAAGATATAATGAAATATTCACAAAAATGTGAAGGGTGTACTCACTTTTGTGAGATACTGTATGCTGGACAAATCTGGATTCAAAAGAATAATAGACTATTGACAGTTCTTTGAACCAGGTGCCCCACCCCCGGCCATTCTGTGGTCTATGCAGCCGGGTACAGAATGCACTGAGCAGGGTGGCAGACAGGCAGTTGCTGCTGGTCAGAATTCTCTCACGCCCTCCATGGCATTCACATTCAGCCTAAACCATTTTAATCACTATAGTGATTGACCATGCACAATACTGTGCAAAATACAAAAAGTTTCAAAACAAGAACTTGCCTCAGCAGCACAAAATATCCAAGATATTAAAGGCATGGAAGACACCTTAAAACACACCCTTAGGGCACAGCTGACGCAGCTGATATAAAAATGCAAGAACAGATGCTGCTCTTAACACAAATGGTGGCAAAACCTAGACAGCTGTCAGAAGTCGTACTCCACATCCAGTATGGATTAGGATTACCATATATAGAGGCATGCTGCATGGGGGCTTTTCATATATACCAATGAGTGCAAGCCTGAGGCTGAAATAAGCAGAAATGTCAGTGATACCAGGGTAGAATCATATATTGGAGGACATGTTTAACAATGTATGGCAACGTGACCGAGCATGCATGTGGACTGTTTATCTGTGATTCTAACACACATCACTGAATATAGGGCTCTGATAAGCACACAGCCACAAGCACCTACCAACAGCCTGCCTCGCCACAGGAGCCTCAGAATAGTCTCTTTCTCTTTCTCTCTCTCTCTCTCTCTCTCTCTCTCTCTCTCTCTCTCTCTCACACACACACACACACACACACACACACACACACACACACACACACACACACACACATACACTAAAAACTTCAGTATAAGCTAATTGTGCACCATGATTTCACACAATGTAATGGCAGTTTTTACAAATGTTCAACTCAATAAATGCCCTGAAACAACATGCTTCACTTAGATGCAGATTCAACAATGAAAAATTGAAAACTGTAAAATCATCCAGGACTGATTCAGCTGGACTCACTATTGGTCATAGAGCTGTTAACAGAACTAATGCTGATTTAGTGCTAAAAGCCTATGATTGTTCAGAGTTGATTCAAAGTTGCCCAAATTCAGTTAATTATTTACACAGTATAAGATAATCTGAAGGTGCCGTCCCCGTCCCGCTCCTCCCTGCGATGGGCTGGCGACCTGTCCAGGGTGCGTCCCCCGTCCTCGCCCTGTGTGCGCTGGGTTGGACACCAGCACTCCCCCATGACCCCGTTTGGGACAAGCGGCAGATAATGGATGGATGGAAGATAATCTGATACAGAGCACTTTAAAGCAGTGAACGAGTTTGGAAAATCAGAGGCTTTTTATTTATACATTTGGGAAAAAATGCATAAAAGTAGATGTGTTCATCATGTACTGTTTCCTTACCAGTAGGAGAACTTGAAATCATCATTTAAATTGCAAACTAATCATTGCAGATTCATTAAGACTATTTGTAATTTCTTTTTTTTTCTGTGACTCATTAGGTTTGTAACAATGATACTGCAGATACTGTTAAAAATCATTATTCTCATCGATGGAACGGGGAGCATAATTCATTCAAACGTTAATAGAGCTGAATGTAATAAATGATAGACAAAATAAAGTTTTTAGTATTTAGTATTTTAGTATTAAAGTATTTAGGACACATGTAAGCATGCAGAATCTTTATGCCAAATGAGTCACTGCATACGAGGTCCTCTATAGGAGTGGTATGACTCAAAATATCACATTAGCTCTGGGTATATATGTGTGTGCAGGCATGAGTGAGTAAACACATTAAAGCATGGAGTTAGGTTGTAATCCCTAACAAGAGAAGCACAAGCATAATTTAAGCTATGACACCATGGACAGAAACAGACTTTCTCTCCATCTTTTTCTTTCATAGCTCAGTAATTATATTGTAATATAACTGCACACACATAAAGACACACTGACTTTAGCAGCTATAACGATTAAGATATAACTGTGAGTGTGTACACACACAGCACAGGCTCAACTAAAAGAAAGTGGCCAAGCAGGAGCTTAATGCCTGAACTGTCTCTGAGAGCAATGAGGTATTGATCCACTTTGTTTACACAAGGGAGTGATTAACTTGAAAGCAACAGGCACTTTTACTGTTGTAATTGTGACCCAGAGGAAAAGAACTGAAAGACATCCATGATGCTGAAAGAAGGTGAAAGGCTATAAAAACTACTGTTTGGTTAGATTTCTTTGTCTTCCTGTAGCTTATCCCAGTGAACAAAACCTTGCATTTAATGACCTTACTCCAAAACATTAGCATTAGTTAAACAGTGTGTGATAATCTCATAAAGAATGGACCAACATATAAGGATTAAAACTGCTTGGAGTAGCTGTAACATTAAAATGGATACAAAATTACTTTTACTTTCCAGAAGAATCTGCCCTCTTTATTTATGTGAAAGCACTATAGAATAATGTTTTCCAGTGCTGGCCCAATCCCCTGCACTGTAAACCTACTCATGACCTCATTAGCCAATGCTTCATTAGGAAAAAAGGGGGTGAGAACCAGCTGCAGGTATAACCTGTTTTCAGGAAAGGGAAAGACCACTGTAGTTACACTAAGTAAAAGAGACTTAACTCTGAAGTCTTGACTTGACTTGAGCTTTATCAACATGCCTAGCCATTTTACCTTAATGTTACCTAAAAAATTATGTATACGACTAAAAACCTTTCAGACATATAGATGGTGATTAGAATGCAGTTTTTAAAAATGCACAAAGTATTTTCATCATAACAGAATAATTCATAATACACTTTGGTCCCAAAAAGAGTTCTTTGCTGAGATGCCCAAGCAGAACCACTTCTGGTTCCCGGCTATTCAGCTGATTATTCTTTAAAGAACTTTTTTTGTAAATGTGATGTGCAGGCTTGAGGAATGTGACAAAGTGTAGAAATATTAGAAATTTTTATTTTGGAGTGGGGGGACGCCAGTGTCTCATGGTGCTCTCACGCTCTCTGCTCTGTCCTTTCTAGTTAGGCTGTAATAACAAGTTTGCCAGAGTCACAGTACTGCACTCTATAAATTCATGGTCTGCACAATGTGAGTTCAAAACAGATCTAATTCCTTTCTCTCTGTTTGAGATGGACGGCTGTCCATCACCTGTATGGTGGACAGCTAAGGCATTTCTGGAAAGCAAAGGCCTCCCAGTAAAGTTCAATTACTGTAAGGGTTTCCTGAACTCCATACCAGCAAGTCTACCGAGTTGACAAAACGACTATCATCAGATTTCTCTACCCATCCGAACTTCAGATCAGCTACATCAGACTGCTGTCACTAACTAAGATTAACAAAAACTTCACGCACTCAACCAGAACCACCTTTAGCTCATCAAGCTTCCAATTACAGACTCTAATGCACTCTTTTGTAAATTAAATAATTTATGAAATGCACTTTCCCTTTCTTTTCCTTCTTTATGTCCGGTGTTGACCAGAGGAGGATGGGTTCCCCTCTAGAGTCTAGGTTCCTCAAATGGTTTCTTCCTCCTGTTTTAGGGGGCTTCTCCTTGCCTCGATCAACCTCAGCTTATTCACTTGGGGCTTGGGCTCGGATTCTATAAAGCTGCTTTGTGACAACAACTGTTGTAAAACTGACTTGACTTAACTTTATTTCCAAGGCTTCGATATAGGGGTCAGGATCAGTAGACGTGGGTAAATACTAAAATGGTCCAGAAGCCTTGTCCTGGGAAACCCTGCTATAGGGGGTAGGAGAGCCCCTGCCTGTGAAGGAGGCCCAGCTGATTACTCACTCAACACGTGACCCGTCACTACTCATTGTGGATGATGGGACCACGTGACCATCCGCCCACCCCAGTTCATTAATACAATAACAGTAAAGGCTCTTTTAGGGCGATGCAGTCTCCTGTGTTGGTATTGTTTTGACAGATGGGCTAGGCTATATAAAACCAACAGCAGAAATTTTTTTTTTTTTTTGCAGCAACTGCTTAAGTAATGAGCTCAGCATCCTATCTATTTCATGCTTTCCAGCCATGACATGAAAGCTGATGTTTTTTATCAGCAGCAATGACCACGCGAGCAACCATGCATGAAGTCATGAAGTACACAGACGTGCAGCCCATATTACTATATACAACACAATCTTCTATTCATCTTGATATAGTAAAAACAAAAATCTTCGCCCCCTTACCTTTCATCCAGTCAACCACCTGGCTCGTAGTCCACTTGCTGACAGGTTCCATGACCAAAGCCATGCTGTAAGTTTTTTTTTGTTGTTGTTCTGTTTCGTTCAAGCCCAACAACAAAGAGAGAAACAGGGCTTCAGAGGAAACATTCAGCTGCAGATCAGCGCCAGACTCAAGCGTGCTTCTTCAAGATCCATAGCATGTTCACAGGCGCGCGATCTGTCTGTCTGTCTGTCTGTCTGTCGCGTCCTCCTTCACCTGTCCGCTCACGCTGAAGGCGTCCATCGGACCGCTGCTCTCATTCTCTCCTTCTCTCCTCCTCCTCCTGCATCAGTTTCATTCACATCACCATCCCTCCACTGGGGTGGCCGAGCCGAGGCGCTACGTCAGGAGTAAACAGCAGCTCGTTGGCTCTCTCTCTCTCTCTCACTCTCTCTCTCTCACTCTCTCTCTCTCTCTCTCTGTTTCCCTCCCTCTCTTTAGTCTCTTTCACTTTCTCAGTCTCTTCACTCTCTATTTTTGCCTCTCTCTCTCTCTCTCTCTCTCTCTCTCTCTCTCTCTCTCTCTCTCTTTCTTACACTACCTTCTCTCTCCTCTGGGCTCCTCTCATCATCGGAGCCAGTTCTGTACAGTCCAATCTCTACAGCCCAAGAAGCAATGATTTTCCTTCTGTAATAAACACTCAATGCCCAAATGTGTAAGAAGTTCTCATGAAATTTTTATGTATGTATAAACAGTGTACAGATGTACATGTCAGTATTTGCACGTCTTAATTGTTCTTCTCTACGTTTCTGTATAAAAACCTGTTTAAATGGTGTTGTTAACAAAAAAGGTTGTTTTCTACTCCATACTGTCAAGTTCTCATATCCGGACAACACATTAAGCCACCTTAGCTCATGTGCTTTGCTTAGGCGGTCAGTACATCCTCGTTAAGTAGAGCAAAAGGTCCTGTTGCATCTAATAATAAGAACACAATGAACTTGGCTTGTGGTGAACTTTGCTTTTTTTTGGCATCATTTGTAAACTGGTAATTTGGTAAAAACAGTTGCATCTGAACAGCAGTCATTATAGCAGTTGGTGTACATAAAATATTTCAAGGAATTTTAATTGAAATATAAAGTGGATTTATCTTTAAATATTACTTATTACTAGTTGTACCAAAACAAATGATATTATGATAAAATATTTTACTAATTTATACCACTATTAAACAAAGAATATCAATAAATATATTATAGAATTTTATCATAGCTTCAGGCTTTGCATGCTGGCAGGTCTAGTTTTGTCTTGTATTCATTTCTTAGTGGGTTTGTTTGTTTGTATTTGTTGGCAGGCTTATAAAAAGCAACTGGAAAAATCTATGTGATCAGACAGAATCAAACATTTGTTCTGAGAAATTTTTATTTGTAGCATCACCAACACCAGAATCAAAAGGCCCAGTATGAGAATTAGTTTAACATTACTTTTCACTCCTGAAACACTTTCATTCACTTTTAGAGAAGTAAACAGTGGGTCATTTGAGGAGGATCACACGTGTGGAATATTCACTGTTCTACGTTGCTGACAGATGTTTTAATTTGCACCAGTCTGGGAACATTGAAGAGAGGCTTTTGAAGAGGAGGAGGAGGGGAGAGCAGGTTCAAGATCCGTGGCCCTAATCAGTTTTTCACCATACACCCTTAGCTCCTCACCATCTGTGTGTGTGTGTATGTGTGTGAGCTCAGACACACCAAATATCTTTTCTCAAACCAGTTTTAAAAATAAACTACAGCACAGTATTCAGTAACACCTCTAAACTTTTTAGGGCTACAGATATCAGATGACATTTGGGTGAACATTATTTAAAAATGAAGTGCACTACATTACAAAAGCATCCAGACACCCCCTCTAATTAGTAAATACAAATGCAGAAAAAGGTGTCTGCACATTCACACAGCTTTTAGCTCCATACTAGAGAAGTGGATAAAAAAAACATCACTGCTGTCACCAACAAAATGGATTATCCAGCATCACTGTCACCAACAAAAGCTGAATGTACAGTATGCATATGAATATTATCTGTCCTGCAAAGCACAAAATAATATTTTTCAAGCTAATGGCACATGGTTACCTTCAAGCGGCATGTGCCAGTGTGGTTGAAATGTAGTCTATTAAGCCAAATTTTGAGCTCAGTAAACAGTGTAAACACATGAGTTTATTGTAGAATGTGCCTTATTATAATGTCCAAGAATATGCTGGATATATATATACAGTACTGTGCAAAAGTTTTATGCAGGTGTGGAAAAAATGCTGTAAACAAAAAATGCTTTCAGAAATATGAATAATGATTGTTAATTTTTATTAATTTACAAAATGCAAAGTGAGCAAATAAAAGAAAAATCTAAATCAAATCAATATTTGGTGTTACTGCCTTTTGCCTTCAAACCAGCATCAATTCTTATGGCCCCCACAGAGCCCTGATCTCAACATCATCCAGTGTGTCTGGGATTACTTGAAGAGACAGAAGGATGTGAGGAATATATATATATATATATATACCACTTTATTTATTTGCATTGGCAGATCAGTCTCTCAGTCTGAAAGACTGGCACACTCAAATGACCAGTAAAATTGTTAATGTCTGTAAATTAGTTTTTGTTCATTTAATGTACTATATCCCTGTAATATTAGCATACTACACATTTAAATCATCAAATTATCCTCCATCTAACTGCATCAGAATATTTTTAGTGTGACATCTCACAAAAAAAATCAACACATGCCACTGACTGATCAGCACATGGCACTGGCAGGCAAGCTCCTGGCAGAGCAGCGTGTGCCATTGGCCTGTTAAACATAATTCCCTGCAATGCCAGTTGCAAATCACAGGACACTAAATGTTCCTAACATTTCTCTGAAAGGAATCAAATGCTCACAGTAATATTTGCTTTTCCTGGAAGAGCGCAAAGTGTTACTGCATTTGACAAAAAGCCCTTTTGGTACACTATCAGCAGACACTGGCAAGGGGTTTCTAAAAACATCTGCATGTGAGTTGTTTAAACTGAACATCAGAGGAGTAGACAGTGAAAGTTATGGTTCCTACATGAGCCATCACTGCATGAAACACTCACCTACAGACAAACTTTACAACCACTACCTTCAGGCCAACAATACGTCACCTGTCTTACAGCGCTTTATTGGATGCGGTGTCTCTTTAAGAGAAACAGGAAATACCACGCTCACAGAAGCGAAAGTAAACTTTGAGGCCTACACTGACGAGCCTTTAGGTCCAGTCCATGTCTTTTCTATGTTGTTGTGGTATGCCCGAGCTTTCCCGATTCTTTCTTGCACAGAAAGGCTTTAATGTAACAACTCACACCACGCCGAGAAAAGAGCTTTGGAGCAGCGGCGTTTCATTCCGAAGAACTGGCCCGAAAATCTTTAAGCTCCGAAAAGGTGTTGGACTTGTGTGCCCTGCCTGAGCTTTGACTACCAGCCCTTTTGTGCAGCGTCTGGAGAAGGAAACGTCCGCAGGATGGAGGAGTGAATGTTTCTGAGATAATAAAAAAAATATCGTAAGCAACCCATCCTGTGCACTGTTACAGCAAACTACCAACACCTTTATGGGAGAAATGTGACTCTACAGCTCGTATAACCGTGTGTGTGTGTGTTTGTTTTCATGGCCTGCATGCGGAAGTGTGAGGGAATCTGCTCGTCCTAGTAAGTTTTTTTCGCCTTTCCAGAACACGGAGACCCCGGACAGTCCGGCGGGTAGCAGAGATGGCGGCTGCAGGCTCGGACAACAGCCTGCCTTTCGGAGAAGGCGCCTCTGCTTTCGGCAGCGAGCACGGAGACGAGGAGGACGACGTTATACCGGAGAGGCTGCCTCTCGACCTGGGAACCTGGGCACCACCGGTGGAGAGGTAATTTTTTTTTCTATCCAGACTGTCAATTAAGGACTTCCTGTAGCGGTTAATATGTAAACAAGTTGCCTTTGGATCAAGAGGTCGCAGGTTGGAACCCCACCTCTAGAACTACCGCCATTGAGTTCCTGAGCAAGAACCTCAACCCTGAATTGTTCCACGGGGACTGTCCCTGTAATTAGGACATGGACACTGCTCTGGATAAGACGTCTGCTAAATGCTGCAAATAAATGTAAATGCAATGTAAATGTAATATCAGCCAAATTGGCTCTTAGAAAGGGCTTTGGTGGTCGTGCACATCTGACACCTGCTGGTAAAGAAGGCAAAACCCACTACTGTGGTCCTGCAGGCTCCCTTTTCAATGCAGAAAGATTTTCATTAGTATACTAGTTGACGGTACTCTATATGTGCATGTAATAAATAATTCAACACTCAGGATTCTTTATTTGTTACACAGTTACATTTGCGGCATTTAGCAGAAGCTCGTATCCAGAGCGACTTCCATGTCCTAATTACAGGGACAGTCCCCCTGGAGCAATTCAGGGTTAAGAGTCTTGCCAGGGACCCAGTGGTGGAAGTGCCAGAGGTGAGGTTCAAACCTGGGACCTCTTGAGACATAGGCAAGTACCCTACCACTAGACCACCGCCACCCTACCAGTTACTCATCATGTAGTGATGTTTCCAAAGGATCTAGAAAGAAATCAAGAGGCTAAATCTAAATGGACATTAAGCAAAATAAAAATGTATAAGTAAACAATATGTTACTGTAAAAAAAATTGCAATACATAATAAGGCTTAATATGGAAATGGTGACCTAGGGGTTAGGGACTAGGCCTCATGACCTGAAGGTTGTGGGTTAGAGTACTGGACAATTAGGTTGCTATGAAATACCCTTGAACAAGGTCCTGCCCCCAGGACTGCTCCCTGGGTGCTGGCACTGCAACCCACTGTTCCTGCTGTGTGTATTCACAACAGGTATTGTTGCATGAGTTAAATGCAGAGAACAGTTTTTGCTATTCACAGCGTGTGTGCTAGCACAAGGAATTTCATTTCAGACAATTATTATAGACTGTGTTTAAGGAATGGTTGACAATGCAGTGCAATGAAGAATTAAAGTGTGGGCCCTCAGAGTTGATGGCACTAATGATCAGACAGTGTGTTATGTTTCTTTGGATTTAAAATATCCTTTAAGTTGTCCTTTAATGACCTTTGTTCAGATTCGATGTGGAGAGAGCTGCATCACCTGCCCCAAGTTATGTGTCAATGCACAGTGATGACTGGTCATTGCCTATGTCTGATACAGAAGCTGAGGATGAATCTCCACCCCATGTGGCAATGTGAGTCACTGGCCCATTCTTGTAGCCTGCTAAAAGTCATGGATAAATATTTTCTGGACATTTGTGCTGGACACCCATTGGGAATGCTCTACCTAAAGTTTTGTTCTAGCTGTATGTCACATTGGGGTCATGCAAGATGAACTTTTCAGAGAAGAAAAAGTTGATAGATGAATTTTAAAACACTTTCCTACAGAGTCCACCTGGAAAGACAGTACTCTTCATCATCAGACAGTTTCTCTAATTTCAGCGATGAAGATGAGGAGGACAAGGCTGAAAAAAAGTGAGTGCCAGTGTCAGGATTCTTGCACCTAATTCAGCTGTTTGCTTTGCAATCAAAACTATCTATAACCTGATATGAAATTTTTTAAATATTAGGCAAAAGAAAAAATCTTGCAGCCAACCAAGGGCTGCTGCTCCTTCACAAAAACCAGAGTTAATAAAAGATCCTAATGAGAAGCGGCACCCTGCACTTACTATTGAATTCGCTTTCAAGGTGAGAAACATTTAATCATGGCTTTTGTTGCATCTTTGCATGTGGCTCCCTACCAGCTTCCAAGTAATTGTTGAAGAAACGTTTTCCAGATGCAATCCAACAGACTGCTTTTAACTTTTTTAAAATATTTTGAACTTGAGAGTTTTTGCGCATCCCTGACAATTAAATAACATATGTTGTTCATTTTAGGCCCTCCAAAGCTGCCTGCAGAAACTTACTGCAGAAGAGTTAAAACGTTTTAAATGCATCTTGTGGGAGCGATACCCTGAGTGTTTTCGTGATCCACTTGATGGATTGGACATTGTTGATGTGGTTGATAAAATGTTAGAGATTTGTGACATAGAAGTGTCTCTGAAAATCACACAACTGGTCCTAAGAGAACTGAACTTAAAGAAAGTAGCTGACTATCTTGAGGGACTGTGTAAACGAAGTAAGTAAAAGTAAAAAAGATGCTATGCTGTACTTGTTTTCTGTTTCCTTTTGGAAATATATACTTAACAGTACATCTCTTTATCTTATGCAGATGAAGTACGTTATGAGTTGAAAGTGGTTCTGAAAAGGAAGTATGAGAACATTTATGAAAGCCTGGCCCAGCAAGGACAGCAGACACTTTTTGACTCTGTATACACAGAGCTCTACATTACAGAGGGTGGAAATGCTGCAATAAACAGTGAGCATGAGTTTAGGCACATAGAGGAGCTGCAAGAGAGTGGCCGTGGTGAGAAACAATCAGTTTCTTGCAAGGACATATTTGACCCTGAGATTGTGAAGTCAAGACATGTGAGGACATTGATAACTAAAGGCAGTCCTGGGATTGGCAAATCATCTATAGTTCAGAGGTTTATTCTAGACTGGGTTGAGGGGAAAGCACACCAAGACGTATTCTTTCTAATCCCACTTCCATTCAAGGAGTTGAACCAGATGGCAGATGACAAAATAGGCTTCATGGATTTAATCTGCAGGCTCTATCCTGAAATGAAGGCGGTAGATACACTTGACTTTGATGACTGCCGTGTGATGTTCATCTGTGATGGCCTGGATGACTGCATTGTTCCCATTGACTTTCGCAGAACTGCATACTGGTGTGATCTGAACCAGCCAACAACATTAAGAATTTTAATCACCAATCTGATTAGAGGAAACCTATTGTACTCAGCCTATGTGTGGGTCACTACTCGACCTGTGGCAATCAACCTGATCCCTGCAGAGTGCATCCACCAGTTACATGAAGTTCGTGGGTTTACAAATGAACAGAGGGAGGCCTATTTCAGGAAAGTAATAAAAAAGAAAGACCTTGCAGAGAGAGTGATTGCTCATATTAAGTCCTGCAAGACACTCTACCTGATGTGCCACTTGCCACTGTTCTGCTGGGTGGTACAAAATGTGCTTGAGAGAGTTTTCCAAAACCTACCAGACATGACAGAACTCCCCAAGGCAATTACTCATTTCTACACCAACCTGCTTCTAGTGCACATAGGTATGCGTAGCCAGAAACTGCAAAACTGCCAGACAGAAGAGCCTGTTCTCAATGATCAGGACTTCCTAATGAAGCTTGGAAAAATGGCCTTCCAGTTACTGGAGAAGAATGTGTTTAGGATTGAGAAAGAACACTGGACAGAGTGTGGTCTGCAAGTGCAAGATGCTGTGGTTACTGCTGGCCTCTGCACGCAGTTCTACAAAGAGAAGTTTGTGATGTACCAGGAGAAAGTAGACTGTTTTGTTCATCCAACTTTGCAGGAGTACATGGCTGCTCTTTATGTTTTCCTTTCTTTCAGAAACCATGGAAAGAATGTTCTTGAAGGTCACAAGTTCAAAGTGTTCTCCAGCACAAAGGATTCTTCACTGGCAGATCTGCTTAAAAGTGCTGTAGATAAAGCGTTGCATGCAAAAAATGGAAATTATGACATCTTTCTGCGTTTTCTCTTAGGCATGTCAGTAGAGTCCAATCAGGACCTGCTTAGAATGTTTTTGCCCGACCCAGCCCGTAGTGCACAAGCCCGGGAAGAGACAGCACGTCACATTAGAAAGAAGATCAAGGAAAATCACTATAAAGAAAAGAATGAGAACCTTCAACTGTGCTTGGATGAACTGTATCCTCAGCCTCAAAGCCAGTAATACAATATATAAATTGGAAAAGGGATACCATTGTTTGCCATTGCTCTGTGCTTTGCTAACTGCTTTATATTTATTAATCTATTAAGTAGTATACAAGGCTGGCATGAATGGCATTTGGAGGATTTAAAAAATTTAGTTCAAGCAAATATACTGGAATGCTTGTTCTCAAAGTCATGTTCAAAATATGTTTCGTAATTAAAAGCGATTCTGTTTTTAATTCCCATCTGGGGCATTTTTCTGGATGTATTTGCATGTTAAAACTGTGTGTTTGTAGGTTTCCTCCCACATTCCAAAGACATCTTATGGTTAGGAGATGCATAGATTTTCCCTATATGTGTGTGTCTGGCCTGCAATGGACTGACAATCTGTACAGTGTTTCTCTGTCTTTTGTGCTGAAATAGGCTCTAGCACCCCCTGGGTGCCTGGTTCCCTGGTATAGAATAGTGGCATGGAAAGATGGATTAAAAAAAAGTCTTCCTTCACTGCAGTTTTAAAACTATATCCAAAAGGAGTGTTTTACTATAAAGAAACAATTTTCTTTTTAAAGGCTTTAGCTAAGAAACTGTAAACTGTGTGGCTTGTGTTTTCTTTTTAAAATAACTAATGTAAAGAACAAACACCAGCCCTGGTAGCTTAGGATAGGTCTGCTGAATGTAAGGAAAAAATATTCAGCAGTGTTTCTGAATGTCTCCTAAGCAATATGCTGTATACTACACTATTATTGAGCAAGATTGGCCCCTACAGTGTTGACTTTCTTACTTATATCTGAGAATTTGACCATCTCTGTGTAACTTTTAAATCAACTGTAAATCAAAGCAAGTTTTCTTTGTAGAATCTCTTATAAAGCATGACAGTATTTTACATCTTAGAGGCCAAAGGCTAGCACATACTTATTCTAATCTAGAGGCAGGTGCATGAAAAGTAGAACACTGTGTCCCACACTTACATGATTGCGTATATAGGTGTACTGTATCCCACACACACACACATCAGTCTTTTTTTTTCTGAATCATTTTTCTTGTTTTACATAAATCAACAGCAAGAGTACCAACAAAAAGGTGTCATCAGCTAGTTAAGCAAAAAGATACTAATGTTTTACACTGCTCTTGGAGTTGAATATTATTCTATAGCTCAATTCCTTACAGGACAGTCGTATTGTTCAAAAGACAGTGCGTGATGAATTGAAGTGAATTTACTAAAGTTGTGCAGTGCTGCATTTTCTTTGTCCTGGTTTCATCCCACTATATATTATTTCATATGTTGTTTTTGACTACTTAATCTGGATAACTGGGAATCATTTACCTCAAAATGTGAAGAATGCACTACAAGTGCACGCTGCTATTGTCAGGGAACCCTGCAAAAGTTGCTAAATGTATGGCATGCTTGAGACTGTTTGTCATGAATTACTAATGAAAGTATTGCCCCTCTTTTATATAAAGTATCTACACCCCACCCCCCCCACAATTAATAGTCAAAATTTGACAAAATGTGCTAGCGAGGCTCTTTACTAAAACTCACTTGTACTCTTGTGGCTGAATGCAATAAAATATTCACAGCAATGTTCCAACATGTGTAAAGTCTTTCTAGGGTAGAGGCTGTTACTGCAGCAAAGTGCCCTTCATTTCAGAGGAACTGTTAGATGGAGAATGGTATTCAAACATGTAGCATATCTGTAAAGACAGTAACCAAGAGAATGGTGTTCCTAAAGTCTGCATTCCCCCAGATTGGCTAGCTCCCAGTCCTGCACTACAGGATGATAAGACTGGGTTGTCTTCATAGAAATGCTGCTTTAACTAAACTCAAAGGCAGAGGCTGGGAGCTAATTCTAACTGCAAGGCCTGTGGGTGGTTATAGAGACTCTTTGCAAAATGTCCAAGTACACTATGTTTTTAGGTCATGTCTGTTGAACTGCCAAGGTAAAAAAGATGATGCATAGTCTAAGATACAAATCAGGTTTAGTTTTATTTTGTGCCATATTATTCAAAAAAAATGAAATGAGGCTGGGTTTGTTCCAGGAACAATCCAAAATACAAAAAAAAAAGCTAAAAAAAAAAAAAAAAGTACATAGGTCATGAAACTAGGCTATTCCTTATAAAATCTTGGAACCACTAGAATGAATACACAACATAACAAAATGACAACGGTGTTTGAGCATCTCTGGGTAATTGGATGGAAGGAGAAAGCAATTTAGCATTTAGTAATGAGACATACATGCACAACCTGTTTCTTCTAATTGTATGTATAAATTAAAAATTATTAAATTACCCATGACAATTCTTGAAATAAGTTCCACAATCAACTCATTCACTTTCTGAAACTGACTAAATCCATTGGTGAGTGTTAATTTAAACCTTTTAAACTCTCAAATTAAACTGGGTAGCATACAATATGAACGAAGGAAAAATAATTACAGAGCCTTTCAAATAATTCAATGCCTTTGTCATCAGGTTTGCCAAGATCATAAAGGACACTGATATTTTTTGTACTAAAATTTTAGTGAAGTTTAGGTTGTATGGAAAAATTTCTATTGCTTACATAACAATTCAATCCCTTTGTTGTAAAATTTCCAAATTTACAGTTGAAAGATACAAAAGACTTCTGCAATTTAAGTAATATTAGTTAGACAGTGAATAAAAAAAAAAAAAAAGATTAAAATCTTAAGTAGACTTGAGTGGCCCATTCCCATTTCCTCACTTGAAATACATTTCCTGTTACATTTTTTGTAGAAACTGCCTTTAAGTTCTTTTTCTCGATGAGATGTGCATGTAAAGGATATCATGAGCACCAGGTGGTGTACTCGAGCTCCTAGCTATTCAACATAAGCAGGCTTTGGAGAAAACTCTGCAACTGTTTCTTTCATATGAACAGCTCCTTTCATAAGACCAGCTCTTCTACTAAATATGTCTCTTTAGGGCTGTCAAGAATATAAACAAAATCTTTCAAACCATCATAAGACCATAACAGTCTCTACAAACATACCAGTTCCTCCACACAATGTAATGTTTTACATCATAACTGGTTTATTTTGTTGCAGTTGTGATGCCAAGATTATGAGGAAAGTACAGAAAAGTCATTTTCATTAAAAAAAAAAAAAAGAAAAACTTTGTCTGGAAACAAACATCAGAAGTGACAGTCTTTACCCGTCACTGTAGGTCAGACAGCAATCACAGTCTTAGATTTAGGAATAGTTCTTGTCATTAATGAAAAAATTTACTGTTTCTTCTTCACTACATGGGCACAGTCATATTTGCCCCTGACAATAGTGAGTTTGACGCCAGGCAAGTCCTGTGTCCTCCCTCCTTGCACCAGCACTACATTATGCTCCTGAAGATTATGTCCCTCACCAGGTATAAACGCCACAACCTCCTTGCCATTGGAAAGACGTACCCGTGCACATTTGCGGTTGGCCGAGTTGGGTTTTTTAGGCTTTCGGATTATGGTCTTCAGGACGACTGCCTTCAACTGCGGCCTGCCAAAAGTGGCACTGACCTTCTTGGGTGGCGGGGGAAGTTTACCCCGTCGATGCATTTGATTGAGCGTAGCCATGGCTCTGGTGATGTTGGCAAAGACAGATCCAGACCAGTGGAAGGACGACTGGGATGCTAGAAGTGCAGTAAAATGATCATGTTATTATAATGAATCTAATTAAATGTTATTGTTTCTAGCATCTTCATAGCAGTTTTGTAGCTCAGCAAAGTTGTCCACATCTTACATGTTTAGTCATGTGATACTGCTTATGTGCTCTGTAAAAATGTCAAATATTATTGCTGTAAAAATAACAACTACTACAACAACGAATAGTAATATTTTTAAATAAGTTTAATATTTATTTTACTTCACATTGTTTTCATTATGTAATTACTTGCCATACCAACTACTATTTGCATTTAATAAACACACCAAAAAAAAAACCAAGTAAATAACAAAAGTAATATTCAATAATCTTGTGTGTGTTACAGAACAAATTGACATTGCTGAAGATTTATCAAGGAGCTTTTTATCTTAAGGTTATTTTGAAGAACAGAAAGAAATGTATCTGAATGTGACCATTTTTGCAGTAGGGGGCAGTGATGGGGATGGTACCTTGCTTAAGGTAACCTCAGGTCAAGCTACAGGACTGGGATTCAAACCCACGACCTTCTGATCCTGGGGCCTAGTCCCTAAACACTACACCCCCGAAAGAAAGCATTGTATTTAGGCCATGCCCGAACACATCACTCCTGTTCTCCACAAACTTCCCTGGCTGCCCATATCATATCGTGTTCAGTACAAGCTGCTTCTCATCACGTTTAAAGCTCTTCATGGATCTGCCCCTCCATACCTCACTGAATTACTCCATTCATACACTCCCACCCGTTCACTGCGCTCCTACAGTACCGGTTTACTCACAGTTCCTAAATTCAGGTTCGCTACTGTAACCTGGTTATAATCACACATAATCTGAAGTCCCAAACTATACTTGCTCTACCTGTGAGGACCTCCAAACCTGTAGTGGTGCTTATTATTAATTACAGCCAATCCTGATCCCTTTTCTTCTTCTATGGTGCGCCCCTATAAACTTGGGATCTCTCCGTGTCCCCTCCCTCTTTCTACGATTCCCCCGAGGGAGAGGAGCTGGAGTGGGCGCCACAATTATTTGGAGGTGTCTGTCTTTGTTGTGTATTGTCAGAATTAAAGGAGAAAGACCAAGGAGACTCCCGTGTCACGTCCCAAAAATCCCACAACGCAGAAGTTCACCGGTTACACTACTATGGATGGATGGCAGGTCTTTCAGTGTTGCTGCCCCCAGACTCTGGAATCCCTTCACTCAAAACTCACGCCTAACGTCCTCTGTCTCTTCAAAACTCAGTTTTGTCTTTAGTTCTGTAAAGTGACCTTGGGTTTGAGAAAGGTGTTATATAAATAAATCATATCATTATTATGAATGTATATTACATGTTGCCATGTATTTTTCCAGACTGTCTTTATACATTTCCAGCTGATGCTCTTAACTGAAAGCGAATATCCTACCACTAGACCACCACCACCACTCATAACCATCATTCCTTATGAGCTGAACTCATGTACAGACAATTAAAAACAGACCTTGTCCTCAAGAGGGGCATTTCCTCCCATTTTCACAAGTTAATGTAAAAGCACTGCATCAGCAGTGACAGACTGTCAGACTTACCCTGTAAGACTGAAGACAACATCGGCCTCAAATTTGCAAGAAAAGCCATAGTAAGCACACTGTAAAGAAAACATGTTTAAAATGAACACATAAAACACACGAGCTTCAGTTCAGCTCTTCACACTGAAGCACAGGGAGTGAACATTAGCAACCTCGCTAAAGATCTAAATAAATACAGACTGATCCACAGAAAGGACACGATACCTTTGACTGATTCACTGGCAGATTTAGAAATGCTGATTTTATTTAGAGTTCCTCTGCAGAGAGAGAAAACTCGGTCTGTAGATGAATCTTGACCTCCAGGTTACGTTTCAGCCATATCTGCCACCACGCTGGAGATCACGATGTGTGTGGGGCAGTGAAGCTCTCGGCTGCCACCTGGCGGACACATCGCCACCTGCAGTCTGCCTTCACTGAAGCGTCATTAACACTGCACGCCAGACTTCTTCACAGACTCTTAATTAGAATTACCAGGAAAAAATAGAGACTTATTTTTTCATTAATGCGTTTGAACTGCTATGTCAGTTTTACTGCTAAGATGTTTTTTTTTCTAGGAATTTCAACAGATTGTATTTTTATTTTATTATCATGTAGTACACAATTTAAATGAATGGACCTTTCTATTAAAGGAACAAATCATGATTTCACACCAGCAACTCCAGTAACAGTGTCCATACTTTTTTTGTTTGTTTTCAACATTTTTTTTTAGGTAAATTAAAATTCATATTTTTCCCATTAAAATCAACAGAGACAAACTATGTTTTTTTTTCTTTTCTTTGTTGATAACAGTGTTAATTGTTATATCAAATGTTTGTAAACTTTCCTCCTGTTCAGTTTGCATTTCTGATGGTGCATAACACTGAATTTAAAACTAAGCACGCTTGGAGTCGCTTACACTGAATCAATGTGTGAGCGGCCTGTGACCTTGCAGTTCCCTCTATTCACCACTAGATGTCAGAGTGGAGTAAAGCCTGGATTGAGCGCTCCAATAGGCTGGAGGCAGCATTTATCATTTTTATTAAAGATCATTCAGAACTTTAAATGGGTGGAATTAGATTTGCAATATAAACCCAAATTGCTTTTCTTATACTTTGGTTGTCAGCTTCACCATTGCACTGACATGATGGCATTTTCTTGTGGAAAAACAAGAAATAAACATCTTTTTTATTGCTTTGAAAGAAAACACATATGAGGTTAATTGTTCATTTGCAGCAGAGCTAATTAGTTGCTTTTGCATTTCCCTCTAATTGGGCGCGGGGCTTTTGGAGGATGATGAAGTAGAGGACGGTAAATAGAGGGATGGTGTGAAGGAGCGGAGGAGAGAGGGATGAGCATGAGGGTCGGGTTGAGTCATAAGGATGGAGGGACTCATGAACGAGCGCACGGCTGAGTGAAAGGGAGGATGAAAGGAGGAGTGGGTGGAAAGCGAGGGGAGTGAGCACCCAAAGTCCTCGTGTACCTTCAAAACCTTGTGCACTATCCATCCCTCTCTATGTCTCCCGCTTTTTCATCCCTCTTCTTTTCAGATCCGTCTATTTTTGTTCCTCTTGAGCGCTGAAAGGACGCCGCGCGCACAAGGACAGAAGAGAGCGACGGAGAGAGGAGGCTCGCTGTGGGGGCAGCAGGAGAGAGAGAGAGAAAGAGAGAGAGAGAGAGAGAGAGAGAGAGATAGAGGGAGAGGGAGAGGGAGAGGGAGAGAGAGAGGGAG